>CALYLW010002902.1:0-24352 GCA_944989445.1 Ampullaceana balthica | reverse complement strand
AGATAGGTAGAAAATTATATTAACCACTTTTAAAAAAGATTAATTCGCTGTAGTAGAGGAAATGACAAAAAAAACAATAGCAACTACAGAAGACGGAATAAATATTTCCATTTAAAATTATTTAAAGTTTGTGTCTAATTAAAATAAAATATAATCCTCCAAATTACTGTACTTGCAAAAAAACGAAACATTCATAAAACTATCAGTTGAACACCGAAGAAATGTTAAAACTCTACCACAAATGATAAACTATGTGTCGTAAAAATTGAAATGGTTTCCATTCTGGTAAAGGAGGAGGTCACCCGTTGGTAAATGTTACGTTTACATTAGCACTGACATAAGGACTCATAATTATCATCAGATAAATAGGCCAATTAAATTGTGTCTTGTTTTAACATGCATGAGGTGAAGATTTTGAAATGTATAAGTTTTCGGCCCACCCCCGCCGCCCCCCACCCTCGGTGGTGTACACTTAGGATGTCAAACACTTGAAGTATGTCTCTGGTAAGCTCATCAGTTCTAATGGTGGTGTACACTTAGGATGTCAAACACTTGAAGTATGTCTCTGGTAAGCTCATCAGTTCTAATGGTGGTGTACACTTAGGATGTCAAACACTTGAAGTATGTCTCTGGTAAGCTCATCAGTTCTAATGGTGGTGTACACTTAGGATGTCAAACACTTGAAGTATGTCTCTGGTAAGCTCATCAGTTCTAATGGTGATGTACACTTAGGATGTCAAACACTTGAAGTATGTCTCTGGTAAGCTCATCAGTTCTAATGGTGGTGTACACTTAGGATGTCAAACACTTGAAGTATGTCTCTGGTAAGCTCATCAGTTCTAATGGTGGTGTACACTTAGGATGTCAAACACTTGAAGTATGTCTCTGGTAAGCTCATCAGTTCTAATGGTGGTGTACACTTAGGATGTCAAACACTCTGAAGTATGTCTCTGGTAAGCTCATCACTTCTAATGGTGGTGTACACTTAGGATGTCAAACCTCTGAATTATGTCTCTGGTAAGCTCATCAGTTCTAATGGTGATGTACACTTAGGATGTCAAACCTCTGAAATATGTCTGTGGTAAGCTCATCAGTTCTGATGATGGTGTACACTTAAGATGTCAAACCTCTGAAGTATGTCTCTGGCAAGCTCATCAGTTCTAATGAACTACTAACCTTTAGTTAAATACGTTGCTAAGACATCAAGCCACCTGGACAACCACTTCAGATTGTCAACTGGTCAGACGCTACAAAATTTGACTGGATGTATTTGAATTAGGGCTGTTAACGATTAATTCAAATTTAATCGTTAAATTTTGAAAAATTAACGATTAATTAATCGTTAATTTAGATTAAAGCCAAAAATTAAAATTTATAACGTCATAAGTAACACATATTAAACGTTCTTGCTGAAAATCTAAACACTGGAATGTCTCCTTTATATGTCATCTTTTAACCAACTACGCAAAAAGACATTATTTGATTCAAGTGAGGAGCGGGTCTAATAGACAATATAACCAGCCGAGCTGAACAATCATTCACATGGAACTGAGGTAACTGGTATGCACAAAACGTCTTGGCAAGGAATGCCGTTATCGGATATCGGTGTTCATTAAGCTTCCACCGTTGTAGAGGGTAAATGGCTTCAGGAACTTTCAGGTCTATTTTGTAACGCAGTAATTCATCAGAACAGCTGTCATCATTTTCAGACTCATTAATGCCATTAGCTTAATACGCTTTTCACTTGGTTTGTTAAGTAGGCGAAGTGTTAGAACCATGGTAGGCAAAATTATCAACATTTTGAATTTTCCCTTCAGTCAATAGTTTAAAACCAAAATGTTCGTGTAATCGTCAGGAAATGTATTATTTATCGGGAGCTATTTTTTTTAATTATTTTTTGTTTTCGTTTTACTTTTTGACTTCCAATAATTTGTAAAGTGATGGGTCGATTAATCGTTAAAAATAATTTAATCGTTAAAATGTGTTAACGATTAATCGAGAAATTAATCGTTAATTTCCGCAGCCCTAATTTGAATGTTTTTGTTTGGAGCAGAAAATTCAAATTTAATTATTCCAAATTTTACTGCATCCTTTATTTACAACGGCGCCTTTTCAAGCCAATGTGATTTTAGCTGTGAGCTTTAAAATAATTTTTAAACAGTACTATAAGTACAGAATTCATTGCATTTCCTAAACACAGTTGCCTTATAAAAATGACATCTTTCGCAAATTCCATTCCGTTTTAATATGGCCAGAGTGAATATTAAATATCTTAGGTGAAAATCTATTAAAAATGCTATTTCATGCTTCACTTTTGGAATGGATTCCTGAAGAATCCATAACGACAAGAACGTTTGCCTTTATGAAAACCTAGCTTTTGAAGACATTTTTGTAAAGATGTATTGATATTTAAATCACAGTGGTTGTTTCCGGCTTGAGTGCTAGCTAAAAGCTCCTAAATCAAGATATTATTATAAAACTAGATTTTTTGACAACGAATCTTAAATATCTAACTAATAATTAAACTCATGTTCCTGAAATTGAACCCGAGAAATGTCAATATTGGTTGATAAGCTATATCACTCACACACAATTTTTTATACAATCAAAGTCTTGATGGTTGATGCTATATTAATTGTATAAACTATACTATACATTTTGAAATATGTCTGCAAATAATATATGTGATTTCTTAAATATATCTTGAATGTAATTAGCAATACATGGAAATTTCAATTTAAGTGGCGTATGTTGGCAATGTTTATGTAAGGGTCGGATGTTGGCAATGTTTAAAACACCAAATACAAGAGCAGGAGATTGGAACATAAAACGTCTGCCGCACGAAAGGAGAATGTATGGAGCATTAGCCTGAAATGTTCGGAGCTCTTGCCGGAAGTGTTATGGGGGAGTACGGGGGATTCTTGGTAAAAAACATAAAACACAACCCTTTAAACATGTCCCCAGAAATCCCCCGCCAGACCTGCCCCTTAAATCCTCAATTTGCGTATCCGCCCGAGTTGCCTGTTTTAAAACAAACAGAAACAACACAGGACGATAAACGATATTAATGGCACGGCCCCTACAAAAGTCAGCGCCGCACCGAGTGACAAATTGGCCATGCTATGAATAATGAAGTATAAAAGCATCAGCCGCGCCATGCGATTGGTGGGAAACATACCACGTGGTTTCAACAGGCGTCGGCCCGGTTTGATGGCTGGTATTAATAGACGCAAACACCAGCTTGACTGGGCCTAATCTATTTGAAATCAAGTTGATGATTAAGTCCAATCGGTTTCAGGTCAAGCTTCGTTTGCTCAATCGTTTTTTAGATCGATTATTTAGTTGATTTTTAGGTTGCTTTTTTAAAAATTTGATTCAATCTTATTTCCCGGTTTTTGTTAGTTTAAGTTATGTGTGTTGGATTTCGGCATATCGATGTTTTGACACACTTCATGTTGTCCAAATGAATTTAAAGTCGTCACGTTTACCCTAGGGGGCCATCAATAAATGGCATCACACGATTTTGGCCAATTTTCACCTACTCCCGCCCTCGTTACACGTCGTCACAAAAAGTTAGACCCCCCTTTTTTTCAATATGACGTCACAACCCCCCCCCCATAAAAGCCGTATTTTCTATTTGAAAATGGGTATGCTTCAAATCAGTTTTGATTAAATCCTTTATATTAACTCGTGGCGTCAACTTGATTGTTTGCTTGATTGCTTGATGTTTTGAATGCCGAAAAAACTTTGGATCGATTTTTAACCCACTTCCTCGTATGCTAGCGAGCTGAAATTTTGCAGGCGGACTCGTGCCGATGATAAAAATGATCTATCAAAATTTCAGATCGATCAAATTTACTGTAATTAAATTAATGCATTTTTAGTTTATCTTTATTTATGTCTTTGTAGCATGTTAATTTTTGTGCTTGAGTGTCGCTGTGCGTATTATATTGAAAAACCTTTTTAATACTTTCCTGTCGCGCTGTGTAGTGCGTAGTATATTGATGATACTTTTTTAAAAATACATTCCCGATCTGTAAATGTAAATGCTATTGCTAATCTTTCTCGCGGTGCGCACTATGAGAAACAAGTTTTTATAACCCTTTCCCGTGATCAAATCTAGCTGAAATTTAGCAAGCAGACAGTAGACTTTTTTTTTACTATAAATCATTTATACTTTATATGTTTGATACATAACTGAAATTTTGGATTTTTGGATTGTCATGCGATGCGAATTATAATGGACATTCTTTTAGTTATGTCTCGTATATAAAGGATTTATAGTAAAAAAAACTTGGTTTTTTAAAGTTTTTTTAAAAATTTAAGTATGTATTTAGTGTAACGCTGCATTTTTAGATCGTAAAATGCGTGAAGCCATGTAAAACGTCAATAAATAAATTGTAAGCAATCAAATGTTTAGTAGAACTTTTATTTAAATTTGCGCACTTTGTGTCGTCACATTTCTTAAACAACTCGTCACACATCATCACAAATGTGTGACCACCCCTCCCCCATAGGTGCGTGAAGTCATTTATGGACGGCCCCTACCCTGATAACACTACAACTTACTAAGTCCATGAGCACCCCAGACACTGGACGGCCCCTACCCTGATAACACTACAACTTACTAAATCCATAAGCACCCCAGACACTGGACGGCCCCTACCCTGATAACACTACAACTTACTAAGTCCATGAGCACCCCAGACACTGGACGGCCCCTACCCTGATAACACTACAACTTACTAAGTCCATGAGCACCCCAGACACTGGACGGCCCCTACCCTGATAACACTACAACTTACTAAGTCCATGAGCACCCCAGACACTGGACGGCCCCTACCCTGATAACACTACAACTTACTAAGTCCATGAGCACCCCAGACACTGGACGGCCCCTACCCTGATAACACTACAACTTACTAAGTCCATGAGCACCCCAGACACTGGACGGCCCCTACCCTGATAACACTACAACTTACTAAGTCCATGAGCACCCCAGACACTGGACGGCCCCTACCCTGATAACACTACAACTTACTAAGTCCATGAGCACCCCAGACACTGGACGGCCCCTACCCTGATAACACTACAACTTACTAAGTCCATGAGCACCCCAGACACTGGACGGCCCCTACCCTGATAACACTACAACTTACTAAGTCCATGAGCACCCCAGACACTGGACGGCCCCTACCCTGATAACACTACAACTTACTAAGTCCATGAGCACCCCAGACACTGGACGGCCCCTACCCTGATAACACTACAACTTACTAAGTCCATGAGCACCCCAGACACTGGACGGCCCCTACCCTGATAACACTACAACTTACTAAGTCCATGAGCACCCCAGACACTGGACGGCCCCTACCCTGATAACACTACAACTTACTAAGTCCATGAGCACCCCAGACACTGGACGGCCCCTACCCTGATAACACTACAACTTACTAAGTCCATGAGCACCCCAGACACTGGACGGCCCCTACCCTGATAACACTACAACTTACTAAAGTCCATGAGCACCCCAGACACTGGACGGCCCCTACCCTGATAACACTACAACTTACTAAGTCCATGAGCACCCCAGACACTGGACGGCCCCTACCCTGATAACACTACAACTTACTAAGTCCATGAGCACCCCAGACACTGGACGGCCCCTACCCTGATAACACTACAACTTACTAAGTCCATGAGCACCCCAGACACTGGACGGCCCCTACCCTGATAACACTACAACTTACTAAGTCCATGAGCACCCCAGACACTGGACGGCCCCTACCCTGATAACACTACAACTTACTAAGTCCATGAGCACCCCAGACACTGGACGGCCCCTACCCTGATAACACTACAACTTACTAAGTCCATGAGCACCCCAGACACTGGACGGCCCCTACCCTGATAACACTACAACTTACTAAGTCCATGAGCACCCCAGACACTGGACGGCCCCTACCCTGATAACACTACAACTTACTAAGTCCATGAGCACCCCAGACACTGGACGGCCCCTACCCTGATAACACTACAACTTACTAAGTCCATGAGCACCCCAGACACTGGACGGCCCCTACCCTGATAACACTACAACTTACTAAGTCCATGAGCACCCCAGACACTGGACGGCCCCTACCCTGATAACACTACAACTTACTAAGTCCATGAGCACCCCAGACACTGGACGGCCCCTACCCTGATAACACTACAACTTACTAAGTCCATGAGCACCCCAGACACTGGACGGCCCCTACCCTGATAACACTACAACTTACTAAGTCCATGAGCACCCCAGACACTGGACGGCCCCTACCCTGATAACACTACAACTTACTAAGTCCATGAGCACCCCAGACACTGGACGGCCCCTACCCTGATAACACTACAACTTACTAAGTCCATGAGCACCCCAGACACTGGACGGCCCCTACCCTGATAACACTACAACTTACTAAGTCCATGAGCACCCCAGACACTGGACGGCCCCTACCCTGATAACACTACAACTTACTAAGTCCATGAGCACCCCAGACACTGGACGGCCCCTACCCTGATAACACTACAACTTACTAAGTCCATGAGCACCCCAGACACTGGACGGCCCCTACCCTGATAACACTACAACTTACTAAGTCCATGAGCACCCCAGACACTGGACGGCCCCTACCCTGATAACACTACAACTTACTAAGTCCATGAGCACCCCAGACACTGGACGGCCCCTACCCTGATAACACTACAACTTACTAAGTCCATGAGCACCCCAGACACTGGACGGCCCCTACCCTGATAACACTACAACTTACTAAGTCCATGAGCACCCCAGACACTGGACGGCCCCTACCCTGATAACACTACAACTTACTAAGTCCATGAGCACCCCAGACACTGGACGGCCCCTACCCTGATAACACTACAACTTACTAAGTCCATGAGCACCCCAGACACTGGACGGCCCCTACCCTGATAACACTACAACTTACTAAGTCCATGAGCACCCCAGACACTGGACGGCCCCTACCCTGATAACACTACAACTTACTAAGTCCATGAGCACCCCAGACACTGGACGGCCCCTACCCTGATAACACTACAACTTACTAAGTCCATGAGCACCCCAGACACTGGACGGCCCCTACCCTGATAACACTACAACTTACTAAGTCCATGAGCACCCCAGACACTGGACGGCCCCTACCCTGATAACACTACAACTTACTAAGTCCATGAGCACCCCAGACACTGGACGGCCCCTACCCTGATAACACTACAACTTACTAAGTCCATGAGCACCCCAGACACTGGACGGCCCCTACCCTGATAACACTACAACTTACTAAGTCCATGAGCACCCCAGACACTGGACGGCCCCTACCCTGATAACACTACAACTTACTAAGTCCATGAGCACCCCAGACACTGGACGGCCCCTACCCTGATAACACTACAACTTACTAAGTCCATGAGCACCCCAGACACTGGACGGCCCCTACCCTGATAACACTACAACTTACTAAGTCCATGAGCACCCCAGACACTGGACGGCCCCTACCCTGATAACACTACAACTTACTAAGTCCATGAGCACCCCAGACACTGGACGGCCCCTACCCTGATAACACTACAACTTACTAAGTCCATGAGCACCCCAGACACTGGACGGCCCCTACCCTGATAACACTACAACTTACTAAGTCCATGAGCACCCCAGACACTGGACGGCCCCTACCCTGATAACACTACAACTTACTAAGTCCATGAGCACCCCAGACACTGGACGGCCCCTACCCTGATAACACTACAACTTACTAAGTCCATGAGCACCCCAGACACTGGACGGCCCCTACCCTGATAACACTACAACTTACTAAGTCCATGAGCACCCCAGACACTGGACGGCCCACTACCCTGATAACACTACAACTTACTAAGTCCATGAGCACCCCAGACACTGGACGGCCCCTACCCTGATAACACTACAACTTACTAAGTCCATGAGCACCCCAGACACTGGACGGCCCCTACCCTGATAACACTACAACTTACTAAGTCCATGAGCACCCCAGACACTGGACGGCCCCTACCCTGATAACACTACAACTTACTAAGTCCATGAGCACCCCAGACACTGGACGGCCCCTACCCTGATAACACTACAACTTACTAAGTCCATGAGCACCCCAGACACTGGACGGCCCCTACCCTGATAACACTACAACTTACTAAGTCCATGAGCACCCCAGACACTGGATGGCCCCTACCCTGATAACACTACAACTTACTAAGTCCATGAGCACCCCAGACACTGGACGGCCCCTACCCTGATAACACTACAACTTACTAAGTCCATGAGCACCCCAGACACTGGACGGCCCCTACCCTGATAACACTACAACTTACTAAGTCCATGAGCACCCCAGACACTGGACGGCCCCTACCCTGATAACACTACAACTTACTAAGTCCATGAGCACCCCAGACACTGGACGGCCACTACCCTGATAACACTACAACTTACTAAGTCCATGAGCACCCCAGACACTGGACGGCCCCTACCATGATAACACTACAACTTACTAAGTCCATGAGCACCCCAGACACTGGACGGCCCCTACCCTGATAACACTACAACTTACTAAGTCCATGAGCACCCCAGACACTGGACGGCCCCTACCCTGATAACACTACAACTTACTAAGTCCATGAGCACCCCAGACACTGGACGGCCCCTACCCTGTTAACACTACAACTTACTAAGTCCATGAGCACCCCAGACACTGGATGGCCCCTACCCTGATAACACTACAACTTACTAAGTCCATGAGCACCCCAAACACTGGACGGCCCCTACCCTGATAACACTACAACTTACTAAGTCCATGAGCACCCCAGACACTGGATGGCCCCTACCCTGATAACACTACAACTTACTAAGTCCATGAGCACCCCAGATACTGGACGGCCCCTACCCTGATAACACTACAACTTACTAAGTCCATGAGCACCCCAGACACTGGACGGCCCCTACCCTGATAACACTACAACTTACTAAGTCCATGAGCACCCCAGACACTGGACGGCCCCTACCCTGATAACACTACAACTTACTAAGTCCATGAGCACCCCAGACACTGGACGGCCCCTACCCTGATAACACTACAACTTACTAAGTCCATGAGCACCCCAGACACTGGACGGCCCCTACCCTGATAACACTACAACTTACTAAGTCCATGAGCACCCCAGACACTGGACGGCCCCTACCCTGATAACACTACAACTTACTAAGTCCATGAGCACCCCAGACACTGGACGGCCCCTACCCTGATAACACTACAACTTACTAAGTCCATGAGCACCCCAGACACTGGACGGCCCCTACCCTGATAACACTACAACTTACTAAGTCCATGAGCACCCCAGACACTGGATGGCCCCTACCCTGATAACACTACAACTTACTAAGTCCATGAGCACCCCAGACACTGGACGGCCCCTACCCTGATAACACTACAACTTACTAAGTCCATGAGCACCCCAGATACTGGACGGCCCCTACCCTGATAACACTACAACTTACTAAGTCCATGAGCACCCCAGACACTGGACGGCCCCTACCCTGATAACACTACAACTTACTAAGTCCATGAGCAACCCAGACACTGGACGGCCCCTACCCTGATAACACTACAACTTACTAAGTCCATGAGCACCCCAGACACTTATTCTCTACCTAGAGTGACATCTATTTCACATCGTATTTTATCCGAAAATTAATTGAAAGTATAAATTTTTAGGCGTTGACTCATCTTCACACAAAAATGAGAGTAATTCTTACATGATTAGTTCTTTATAACTTACCTCTACTCAGTGGCGTCACTAGGCTTTGTGTCAGGAACCCAGTGCGGTAGCTCATGGTGTCACCTCCTCAAGACTTACCCCATAGATATCCTCCAAGTCTGCCAGTGCCAAATAACAGGACCATACAGAATTTTACATTTTGGTGTCGCCCCTTGTGATGGTGTCACCAGGTGCGGTCCGCACAAATCCTTAGTGACGCCTCTGCCCCTACTTTCCCTAGAGTAGCGTCTATCTTCTTACATATCGAATTTGAATTTCTTGATTGTCCACTCAGCTGACACTGTATACACTTAATAACGCTAGCTAATAAAAAATAACACACACACACACACAAACGTTCACTTTGTTGTAGTAGCCTCCCCTTGAAATCAATTGAATGAAATGTTAAAAGGGAATTGCATTTCTATTTCAGCGTCAACTGAAGAATCGTTAGTCGTTCCTGATTACAATCTAAAAGGAAAATTATATCTACTACAGATAGGTTAGCAAAATATAGATATGTTGGTGTCACCCGGGGCGGTAGCTCATGGTGTCACCCCTTCACGACTGAAGGGGCCGTTTATAAATGACGTCACGCGAGGTTGCCGATTTTTACCCCACCCTCCCCCAGCGTCATACTTTGTCACAAAAACTTAGACCCCACCCCTTTTTTACGATATGACGTCACAAAGCTTTGACACCCCTCCCCAAAGCAAACTATTTTTTGTCATTTATATATGTATTTAGGGTAAGTCTGCACTGTAATATCGTAACACGCGTGAAGTAATTGAAAACGTAATTAAATAAATGGTAAACAATCAAATATTTAAGTGGAACTTTTATTTAAAGTTTTGCGTTTTTGATGTGATGTCACATTTCTTAAACACCCCCCTCCTCGCACCAGATTCGTGGACCCCCCCCTATGGCGGATTAAAAGGGGGGGGCACTGAACGGGCTAAAGCCCCCAATAATTTAAGGGCCCCCAAACTTTTTATGAATTATAGTGTATAATAAAGATGCAGGCCATTATGTTCGTACGAATCCCTTTAAATGCCTTGGAGAGTCATACGGCAATGCTGCAAATGAGTAGGAAGTATAACGGAAACCAGGCTATTCTTCGTGAGAAGTGCATTGTAGCTCATTATGTGCCGTGCACAGCTCACTCCTTTAATTTGGTTGGGAAAAGAGCAGCAGGTGGTCCTACTGCGGTCAGATTTTTTTTGTCTTCTGCAAAATCGTTATACCCGACTTGTTGCATCTACTCATCGTTGACCAGTACTTCAAAAACATATGAAATTGATACATGCTATCAAAGCCTTGTCTGACACAAGATGGTCAGCCTGACATGATGCTGTAAACTGTAAGGTCTGTTAATAGCTCATACCATGAGAATATCGCAGCACTAGAAGAATTAGCAACAAACGAAAATCAGCCACGTGACTGCCGACTTGAAGAAGAAGGATTTCTAAAGGAAATTGAACAACTGGATGTCGCGTTTTTACTTGAAATTTGGGAAACAATTTGAGAAAGGAAGTCTCTCATTTTTGTTTAAAAAATAGCATTCTTAATTTTATTCCTATGAAGACAAAGGAAAGGAAAAGTCCGTGGCAAAAACAGTGTAAACAATCTTCAATACTATCAAACAAAAAAGAAAGCGTCAGTTTGATAAAGGGACATCAACAAAACCGAATTCTCCTGGAGACAAAAATTCAAGATTGAGGTATTTCTGGTAATCATTGACAAACTTTCTTAAGCCCTACAACATTGGTTAGGTACATATAAATACATCAATGAGAAATGTGGCTTTCTTACAAACCTAACTGAGCTCAGCACTTTCGCCACCCGATGGGCAGCAGCCAAGTTAATGGAAGAACATTCAAGTGATTTCGAAGAAGGGGTCGGGTAAATCAGAAGCAACCGTTTCGTCCCCCTCAATTTACTAGCAACGCCATCGAGCGGTGCCGGTTTAGGGCCAGGAGCGCCAGTACGGATTAGCAAAAAGTGCCACGAAGAACGCATTGGACGCCAGCTCTGAGGAAACCTTCCAGTGGGGGTTGCACCCTAGGTAGGTCTTTGATGATCACCGGTCTGCGGCGGTCCTAACCATGGAGACCCATGTGCTTTGCCGGGATGGCGCCAAAGTGGTAGCGGGTCGTAGTAGGAAATTCCACCACCTCCTTGTGAGGGCAACTTAGTGGGAGGCATCTTCGACTGTATGTCCTGGATGCCCAGGTGTCCGCTTCAGAAGCGACCGCTTTTTTTTGGGGGGGGGGTCCTCAGCTGTTACGTCCCTTTGGTGGCCAGATGGCTAAGGGGGTCTTCCGGGAAGACCCATAAAGATCACTAGGCTCGGGGCTTCTGATTTTCTTCCACATGTAGGTTCATGAGTGATTTCGAAGACTGCTTACCTTCAGAATTAGTCCAATTTTCAGAACTCTTAAAAGAGTTATTGTCCAGCCCCAGGCTCAGGGTAAGGAAAAGGAATTAGCACAAAGCGAAACTCAAAAAACTTGCACAGAACTAAAAATTTTGCTACTTTTGAATGAGCTATATTTCACACAGTCCTTTACAAATTTACACATCGCACTTCGCATCTATCTTTCAATGATGACATCAAACTGCAGCTGAGAGCGATCCTTTATAAAGTTGAAAAGAATATATAATGAGTCAGAATTTGCATGGGACGAAAAAGGCTGAATATGCTCTCTCTAATGAGCATTGAAAAGGAACTTGTAAGCTTACTCAGCTTTATTGACTTGATTGAAAACTTCGCCATTTGAAAAATTCGCAAACGAAATTTGTAGGTTGAAATAATAATCATACATATTTTTCAATAATTTTTGTTATTTCAAATAGAGAAAAGAATTCGTTACCTCATGACATTATTTTTTTAAAAATACGGAATAGCGCCTAATACTATTCTTTACGGGGGCGCGTTCCTAAGCACTAAACAGCGTAAGTCGGGATGGGACCGTCGTAACCGGAGGACTACCTGTATATAAACATGCATATCTATGCTTTCAATCCTTTAATAAATATATATATATATAAAATATTAACTCAAAGACATTGAAATCATAATTTTCCTCAAGAAAAACATCAACAAAGAGAACCCATCTTTTGATTTTTTTTTGGGGGGGGGTGGGGGTGATAAAAATCGTATTCCCCCACCCCACTGTAGTAGAGGGAGTCGTTCATGTTGTCGGTGTTTCCAAGCCCAAATGGCTTTATATCTTTTAAAACAGAAGACACTGCCTCTTTCATTCCAGCCTTTTTAAAAGATCTCTCTGCTGCGACTATTTCTTTTCGTTTTTTCCTAATTTGTTTTAATGTTGTTCGTGTGTTGGGACTGTTTTATTATTGCAAGTTAACTGATATTTTTTAAATAAGAATTTTCGCGTTTAACGTATTTCATTGTATTTCTTAATTATTTCTTTCTAGATTAAAAATTTGTCATCTTTTGTTTTCGTACACAGTAAAATTTTAGGCTCGGGTGTCACCCCCTGATGGGTGTCACCCGGGGCGGCCCGCCCCCCTCGCCCCCCCTAGTGACGCCACTGGTCAGCATACACCAGATTGATGGGTCAGCATACTACAGTTAGGTCAGGACTGACCTTTAATGTGTTTAAATTTCAAAGGCTCCAAGCAGTGTTTTTTGTGGTTATAATTTAACTGTTATAACAGTAACTGAGCTCGCAGCTACTATGAAGTGCAATGAACGTAAGATCTGAGAGCTGCTAAAATCACTGCTGTTTCTCCAAGTATAGCAACCCTTCTTCTCCCATTGATGGCAACCCTTCTTCTGCCATTTATAGCAACCCTTCTTCTCCCATTGATGGCAACCCTTCTTCCTCCCATTTATAGAAACCCTTCTTCTCTCATTCATAGGAACCCTCATTCTCCCATTTATAACAACCCTTCTTCTCCTATTCATAGCAACCGCTCTTCCTCCCATTTATAGCAACCCTTCTTCTCTCATTCATGGCAACCCTTTTTCTTCAATTTATAGCAACCCTTATTCTCCCATGTATAGCAATATATCTACCATTGATGGCAACTCTTTTTTTCCTATTTATAGGAACCATTCTTCTCCCATTTGAAGCAACACTTCTTCTCCAAATATATGGCAACGCTTCTTCTCTCATTTATGGCAACCCGTCTTCTCCCATTTATAGCAACCTTTCTTCTCCAAATTTATGGCAACCCTTCTTCTTCCATTGATTGCAACCCTTCTTCTTCAATTCATTGCAACCCATCTTCTCCAATATTTAGCAACCCTTTTCTCCCAATTATGTCAAACTTTCTTTGTTCCATTTATGGCAACGCTTCTTCTCTCATTTGTGGCAACCTTTCTCCCATTGATGGAAACTCTTCTTCTGCCATTTATAGCAACCCTTCTTCCATATTTAGCAACCCCTTTTCTCCCATTTATAGCAACATTTTTTCTCTGATTGATGGCAACCGCTTTTCTCCCATTATAGCAACCGTTCTTCTCCCATTATAGAAACCGTTCTTCTCCCATTTATAGCAACCGTCTTCTCCCATTTATAGCAACACTTTCTCCAATTTATGGCAACCCTTCTTCTCCCATTTATCACATTCCTCTTTCTCTTATTATTGCCGGCCTCTCATGGATGAAAAAAAAATTTGAAGGTTCATTTATCTATTACTCTTTAGTACTGCTACTGTTATAAAAAAGGATATTCTTTTAAAAATGCTTTTGATTTTTCAATGATGAAAACCATAACACTTTTTAAATGATGAAGTCCTTGTTACATCTTTCAGTTAAGTAGTAAGCAAAAACAAAATAAAAATATAAAATAATAAATAGTTCGATTTTCAGTTGGTCCCGTGATCGTACAATCCTACGGCTAGACGTGAAGACTGTAATGGGACGTAACCAGGGTTGCCAGATTGTAATTTGGGTAAAAGGCCAAACTGACTGCCAAAAAAGGCCAAAAAAAGGCCAAACTTATGTTATATGAAAAATGTCAACAAAAATGACGTCACGCACCTAGGGGGGGGGAGGGGGTCACAGATTTATGGCGAGGGGGAGGGTGCTTTTAAGAACTGTGACGTCATATTGGAAAGGGTCTAGCTCTTGATTACGTGTGACGAGTGGTGGGGGGGGGGTGAAAATACATTGAAAATCTGCCAAAATCACGTGACGTCATTTATGGACGGCTCATAACGGCTGAAAATTATTTAACTATTTAAAATGAAGGTAGAACCAGGAGAAAAAGGATAATAAATGTGTAAATGCCAATGTTCGTATGTATGGTTGTACTCACAAAATAAATAGACTATGATACTAACATAAAAATTTGAAAGAAAATCTTCAGGTCATCCTTTTCCTCTAGACTGCTATTTGCAGTATTATTATAAACTTTATCAGATGTCAAGTCATCAAGCATTCTTGGTGACATGAGAAAGTCCTCACTGCATTTATTTGTAAACAAAAGCTCAGCCCTGACTCTAACAATAGCGTCTAAAAGTGTGAGCTGCATTCTATATCTGGCTTTTTCTTAATAGCCTTTTCGTTAAAAAATTTTTAATGTCTATTCAAAAATAGAAAATAATTAATAAGGTTATTGACTTATTGGCAATTTTTTATTATTTTTTTGTGATGAACATTATTTTTTATATATATTATATATATATATATATATATATTTTTTTAAGAAAAAAGGCCCAAAAAAGGCCAAATGGCCAAACAAAATTTGAGGCCAAACCCTCTTAAAAAAGGCAAATTTTGAGAATTTGGCCTTAAAAAGGCCAATATGGCAACCCTGGACGTAACAAGTTCGTTAACTTACGACAAAGTAAAACGATACCATTCATGTCCGATTTCGATCCATTTCAATTAAAGCAGGCGAACGATTTTTACCGCACAAATCTAGGGCGCAACCACCATCGATACCTTTCTTTGAATGCGCCTGCACGGACGATACCAGATACAGTCATGGGGCACACGACCCAACATCTGGCGGCAGACCAGGCCTGTAGACAACGAATCATCTTGCACACGGCAATTAATAGGTTCACGCCTGAACGGTCGGCAGACGTGTTAGACCCATTAAGACCGGTCTCATCACCAACCATCGGGATGGTTAAGTTACTGTTCATTCATGTTCTGGGCGAGGGGCGATTTTCAGATATCATGGTGTGGACAGGCAAAGTAACATTTTCAGTAGATGGGTGAGCCTTTGTTAGACGACTTGTCAAGACTAGAGAAAACGTTGGGAGTTGGGAGGGACTGAAATTAGGCCTAGAAGATAAGAGTTTATTGGTAAGGTCACGGGCAAGTCTGTAAATACGCAACAAAATAACAAAGGGATCGGCAAAAAAGCCTTCTTCGGGGAACAAACAAACAACAAGAAGTATCCACTTTTTTACGTTGCTTTGATGCGCATTTTTCCAACGAACCCATATCCTACGCCCTATACTCTATACCCCTTACCCTATACTCTATACCCTATGCCTTAAATTCTATATCTTATGCCCTAAACGTTATATCCTATTACCTATACTCTATATCATATGCCCTATACTATATATGATATGCCCTATTCAAAACTTCCTTTCAAAATTTATGAATTACTAGCGTATCACCCGTCAAAAATGACGGGGGTTTTCAAAATAAATACACATCAGATTAAATATTTAAAAAACGTAAAAAAACACGTTTTTGACTATAAATCCTTTATGTATGAGTCGTAACTAAAAGAATGTTCATTATAATACGCAGCGCAAGACCATCCAAAAATAGAAATTTGTAGTTGTGTCGTAAAACATGTTTAATATAATGCGCACCGATCAGGAATATGTTTATAAAAAGTGTTGTCAATAAAATACGCACCTAATTGCGCGACAGAAAGGTTGTTCAATATAATGCGCACCCTTATACTCTATCTCAAAAAATAACATGATACATAGGAATAAATAAAATAATTTTAAAAAATCGATAATTCAATTAAGGTACATGTGATCGATCTGAAATTTTGTTACATAGTTTTTATCATCGCCACCAAACTGCCTGCAAAATTTCAGCTCGCTAGCTTATGAGCAAGTGGGTTAAAAATCGATCAAAAATTTTGGCGACAAGCAATCAAGCAATCAAGGGTGCAGAAACCACGAGTTAATATAAAGGATTTAAAAATAACGTATAACAGATCTTTCATTAATTTAATTTATTTTTATTTGATTCATTTATTATCATATTGAACAATTTTATGCGGAACGTTCGAAAAGAGTCATATTTGGTGCAGTGAATTTTGGTGCGCACTATTGAACAAATCAGCATTACATCCAAGAAACATTACATCCATTACGGGAATTATGTATGTTGATGACATTTTTACTGTAGCTATATAAATAGTCATTCTAAAAAATGACGCATTATGTTTCCATTATTTTAAAAGAAAAGCCTTCTCGTTGTTAACTACCATAAGACGGGAATATGTCATTAACCTGAGTGGGTCACGCTGAAATGGGTCCATATACAAAATTTAACTCAAATTTATTATTCTTTCTTTCACCGCACTGAATTGTGAATTTGCTACGGCAAGATCTAAGGAAATTGTAATTTCATGAACATTTTGCAATCAGTACCTCCCAAAATATCATAATTCATTTCCTGTTAAAATCAAATTTTTGGAGCTTTATTATTTGCTTATAATATATTTCACATGTTTAGTCGTTGCCATAGGAAATTATATTATTGTAAAAAATTCATTTAACTATATACGTCATTCTCTAATGCCCCCTAAACATTATAAATAAAAACGCATGGGACTTCAATGCTTAATAACTAATTTCGTTAAGAATTGGTTTCTTCTAGTATTAAATCAGTGGTTTCCAAAATTGTTGGACTCACGGACCCTTTTATAGTCAAAACTTCCCCATGGACCCCCAAGTGAAATGCAGAGTACAAACTTTACAATTTTTAAAAAGCAACATTTTGATGAAGAAATACGGTATTTATTGAAATTATCACTTTAAAAAATAAATAAAATTGAAAACAATTAATAACTTGGATTTACATGATGAGATTTTACGAGTGTATTAATTACAAATTACATCTCTATTACATTTAACAAATGTAATAGAGATATAAAACTAAAATGCTACCTCACTTTGGTGAGACCTGTACTAGAATATGCATCTTCTGTATGGGACCCATCCACCAAAGAAAACATTGATAAACTAGAACAAATTCAAAAAAGAGCTGCCAGATTCATTACTGGAGAATATTCGAAACTGACAAGAATAACACCATTAGTTAAATCATTAAACCTTGAAACACTAGAGGATAGAAGAACCAAAAGCAAAGTAGTAATCTTACATAAAGCAATTAATTCTAATTTAGAAATACAACACAAAGATAACTTAATACAACCCTCAGATAGACATAAGGATAAAAACACCTTTCTTATTCCGTATGCAAGAACAAACACATACAAGTTTGCCTTCTTCCCGTCCGGAATTCGGGCGTGGAATGGGTTGCCTGAAGAATCCAGGAAAACCAACACTTTATCAACATTTAAATCTCTAATAAAAATGCAGGTCTAAACACAAACCATAGATAAGCGTAGGACGCAATAATCTTCTGTATAGAAGGAGCGTCTGTAAACAGATAAGATAAGATAAGATGACCGACTCAATATTTGCGAGTAGCAACTGAAAATCCACACGAGCATCAATTTCTAGACGTTTTCTGATGTTTTTTTTATGATGAGGTTCATAACGCCCCCGTATTTTTGTTCTATCAAATAGGAAGACGGGAAAGCAGTCAGAAACTTCTGTACAATTACCCATAATGTAGGAGATAAAATTAAGATCAGACTTTGTAACCAGAATTTGTGGTATCCTAGTTCAAACATTGGTTTAAGTTACACATTTCAATAAGCTGCTCCAGTATTTGTATGGATTCATCTGTTGTTGGGATCTGAGTTTGCCCACGCGCAAAAGGGTTCACCGCCCTTTATTGATGATGTCATCGCCCTCCCTGTATTGATGGTGTCACCGCCATGTATTGATGATGTCACCGCCCTCCCTGTATTGATGATTTCACCGCCCTCCCTGTATTGATGGTGTCACCGCCATGTATTGATGATGTCACCGCCCTCCCTGTATTGATGATGTCACCGCCATTTATTGATGATGTCACCGCCCTCCCTGTATTGATGTCACCGCCCTCCCTGTATTGACGGTGTCACCGCCCTCCCTGTATTGATGATGTCACCGCCCTGTATTGACGGTGTCACCGCCCTCCCTGTATTGATGATGTCACCGCCCTGTATTGACGGTGTCACCGCCCTCCCTGTATTGATGATGTCACCGCCCTGTTTTGACGGTGTCACCGCCCTCCCTGTATTGACGGTTTCACCGCCCTGTATTGACGGTGCCACCGCCCTCCCTGTATTGATGATGTCACCGCCCTGTAGTGACGGTGTCACCGCCCTCCCTGTATTGATGATGTCACCGCCCTGTATTGACGGAGTCACCGCCCTCCCTGTATTGATGATGTCACCGCCCTGTATTGACGGTGTCACCGCTCTCCCTGTATTGATGATGTCACCACCCTGTATTGACGGTGTCACCGCCCTCCCTGTATTGACGGTGTCACCGCCCTGTATTGACGGTGTCACCGCCCTCCCTGTATTGATGATGTCACCGCCCTGTATTGACGGTGTCACCGCCCTCCCTGTATTGATGATGTCACCGCCCTGTATTGACGGTGTCACCGCCCTCCCTGTATTGACGGTTTCACCGCCCTGTATTGACGGTGTCACCGCCCTCCCTGTATTGATGATGTCACCGCCCTGTATTGACGGAGTCACCGCCCTCCCTGTATTGATGATGTCACCGCCCTGTATTGACGGTGTCACCGCTCTCCCTGTATTGATGATGTCACCACCCTGTATTGACGGTGTCACCGCCCTCCCTGTATTGACGGTGTCACCGCCCTGTATTGACGGTGTCACCGCCCTCCCTGTATTGATGATGTCACCGCCCTGTATTGACGGTGTCACCGCCCTCCCTGTATTGATGATGTCACCGCCCTGTATTGACGGTGTCACTGCCCTCCCTGTATTGACGGTTTCACCGCCCTGTATTGACGGTGTCAACGCCCTCCCTGTATTGATGATGTAAACGCCCTGTATTGACGGTGTCACCACCCTCCCTGTATTGATGATGTCACCGCCCTGTATTGACGGAGTCACCGCCCTCCCTGTATTGATGATGTCACCGCCCTGTATTGACGGTGTCACCGCCCTCCCTGTATTGATGATGTAACCGCCCTGTATTGACGGTGTCACCGCCCTCCCTGTATTGACGGTGTGACCGCCCTGTATTGACGGTGTCACCGCCCTCCCATGTATTGATGATGTCACCGCCATGTATTGACGGTGTCACCACCCTCCCTGTATTGACGGTGTCACCGCCCTGTATTGACGGTGTCACCGCCCTCCCTGTATTGATGATGTCACCGCCCTGTATTGACGGTGTCACCGCCCTCCCTGTCTTGATGATGTCACCGCCCTTTATTGACGGTGTCACCGCCCTCCCTGTATTGACGGTGTCACCGCCCTTGCTGAACTCCTGCAGAGCCTGGTGATGTCAACCGGTGGTGGTCACCCCATCTCTCCCCCACCCACCGGCTCGGGGCACAGTGCAACGTCCCGGTGAGAACCCCTGGGGACTGGTTTCGTTTGGGATTATGACAAAAGCGCGGACAGAAATCATTTCGCCTGTTGGACAAAACATTGTGAAGGAGGCCCCGGGGGAGACGCGAAATTAATGTGATGTTGGCCAGGAGCTGTAGCCCCCCCACCCCGCCCCTCCACCCAGTTCTGTTCCGCCAAACTCTGCTACCACTGCAAAACCTATAAAGATTCCGTTGACAACAGACAAGATAAATAGATTATTGTTTTGGTCGGACCCCATCCGGGGAGGCGCAGTTAATAATAAAAAAAAGTATGACGTTGCAGCTGGAGCTAATGAAGTAGCTGGCTGGGGTTTTGGGGGTAAAAATAGATGATGGTGAGGGATAAAGGGAAATAAACATTTAACAACGTTCAGGGAGAGCAGAAATCTAGGTTCAAATCATACTTTTTAAAAAAGGAAGTTAATGAGAGAGACCCAAGATAGTGAAATTATGAAATCAACACATTTTCAATACAGATAAGAGAGAATCAGGGTTTAAATGTTAAATATAGAATTGAAATTGTTAGAAAATTGAGAACATTATGCACACACACACACAAACACACACACACACACACACAAACATATATATATATATATATATATATATATATATATATATAATATATATATATACTAGTGTAAAAGCCTGCTGAAGCTGGCTGAACGAAATCCTGCAGAAGGGATAACAAAGAAATGTATGAAATACTTTAATAGAAAATAACATTTGGCTTATATTGTCATGAATACAATACGATATGAAAATAAATAACAAAGAGATGTACAAAATCAGTGGCGTAACAACGGCTTGGCATCGGGGCAGTTGCCAAGGGCGCCAGCTCAAAGGGCGCCACTAAATCTCTAATTATTTTTAAATTTGTATACATATGCACTAAGATAAGATTTTACGTCCATTTAGGTGGCTTTACGGAACACGTGTTCTGAAATGTCACTCCAGAATAGTAACCAAAAAGCCTTGGAAAATTTGACTAAGAGAGGTTGAAAGCCAAAAATCTTAGAGTTAAGGAGATCTAAAATACATTAGTCTTATGGAATTTTGCCGGGACCTAACAATTAATTCGATATAGGGAAGTTCGACTTATTGAGGTCCGACTGTACTTCACTTTTATCCTCGATAACAAAAAAGTGAATAATTAATTATATTTATAAATATATTTAATTTAAACCTTTATAATGTGTTTATTATGTTTGTGGCCTTTGCGGGGCTTCTTATAATACAAATGTCAATATGATTTTACAGTCATTCTTTTAAAAAGAAAAATCTTACTATCCCTATCCCACTGTCGAGGGAGTAAAGTAGGGGAGGGGAGGGAATGTGTCTCCTCTTACGGGCTTGAGTCAGTATGCCAACGCAAGTTGGCTCCTTTCATATGAAACGTCGCCGCCCCTCTTTCCTGTCAAGCCTTCTAGCCGCTATGGTTGTCCTCCCCTCTCAATATCAACATTGTCCTTGATTAATCTGAGCCTATTTCGCCAGTTTCCCTAACTCGAACACTCCGTAAGTTGACTCCCCCCCCCGGCCCCCGTTGAGCTCGACTTAGAAAGGTCCGACTGTATTAGCAACACGCCAATACGCCAGCTAACAGAAGTGCTGAGCTGCAGACGGTGGAGTGTTACTTAAATTTACTTTTAGTTGTCAGTTTCTATCGTTATGTATGAGATAATGAGTATGACACATTGACACTATTGTTTTTATTTATAATACATGTTACTTCAAGGTTTGCTGTATTCTTTCTTAACACAAAAATATGCCGTTTTATCCACCAATTTATTTGGTATTATTTAGTAAATAATAAACTGCAAATTAGTATTGTTCCTTTCTTATGCATTTTATATTCACTTTGTATGACTGTCACTGTCAGACTACGTAATTATTGTTTGTCATAAATAAAATAAGAGAAACTCAATTATTTTTTTTACAAATGAAAAAATCGCAAAGCCGAAACTTGTCAATTTATCAAGGGCGCCAAAAACAAATTAGCCAAGGGCGACAAAAACCTAGTTACGCCTCTGTAAGAAATACTGCAATATAAAAGAACATTTATCTTTTATTGCCTTGAACACAATACGATATGAACAGAAATAACAAAGAATTATATGAAATACTGCAAGAGAAAAGAACATTTATCTTTTATTACCTTGAACACAATACGATATGAACAGCTAAAAATCATAGATTACCTTGTACACCACATTTTAGTGTAGCAGGTGGACGAAATATTAAACTTCCTGAATTGTACCATCGGAAACATATTACTGCCTATATATCAACATGCATATCTATGCCTATAATAAATATATATATATATATATAATATATATATAAATATATATATATATATAACGAAATATTAACTCAAAGACATTGAATTCATAATTTTCCTCAAGAAAAGCATCAATAAATAAAACCCATCTTTTTAAAGTTAAATATTTCTTTTCATTTTATTTATTTATTTTTTTTTGGATAAAAATCGTATACCCCCACCAAGCTGGGGAGGAGGGAGTCGTGAGGTGGGATTCGTCCATGCTGTCGGTTTGTCCAAGCCCAAATGGCTTTATATCCTTTAAAACATAAGACACTGCCTCTTTCATGTCCAGCCTTTAAAAAAGATTTTCTGCTGCGAATGTTTCTTTTCTTTTTTTCATAATTTGTTTTAATGTTGTTTGTGTGTTGGGACTGTTTTATTATTGCAAGTTCACTGATTTTTTATTAAAAAAATTCTCGTTTAACGTATTTCATTGTAATACTTAATTTCTTCCTAGATGAAAAAATGTGTGTTCTTTTTTTCTGACATAAAATCGTACACAGTAAAATTTTAGGCTCGGGTGTCACCCCCTGATGGGTGTCACCCAGGGCGGCCCGCCCCCTCGCCCCCCCCCCTAGCGACGCCACTGGTTGTAGGGCACCTGCGAAATATTCCTGAAATGCACACAATGTATTTAGTGTTTAACAATCCTCATAAAACAATGACGTCATTGTTAATGTTAATCTGGAAACCAAAATAGATTTTTAAGTCTCTCTTTTCAATTTTTTTTTAAAAGCAGAGTGATGTCCCTTTTGGGAGACACACGCACAGATAGGGCGATTAAGATATATTATATATATATTTACGCTCAATTATCGCTGATTGTGGCCTAACGCTAAATCATAATCCTTTTGGTTTCCAGATTAAAATTAACCAAACAACGCACGAACCTATGACGTCAGCATTTGTGTTGTAAACAGTGCTGACTGACTCAAAGAGTTATTTTTTTGGTGCAGTAATTTGGTGCGCTGCTTTTTAAAATTACTTTAAAAATCGTGTGGTGATTAGCATTGTAAAAAAGTATTATATACATACTTTGTGTACATTTCAGGAATATTTCGTATTTATCATACAAGGATAAGTTACTTGAACTTTTGACTACAAAAAAACACCCTATTATAAAATACTTTTTGTACATTTAAGAAAATTTAATATTACGTATTTGTCATACAAGGACAAGTTAGGTGGGCTTTTGAAAAAGGTGGGTGCCGTAGGCGCCCTTAAAAAATGGGGCGCCGCAGCACAAACTAGCATATATATATATATATTATATATATATATATATATATATATATATATATATATATATATATATATATATATATATGTATATATATATCTAATATATAAAGATGAAAGTTTGTGTGTTTGTTTGTTTGTGTGTTTGTTTGTTACCAATGGAAATCTACACCGTTGGACCCAGGATGCTGAAATTTTGCATGGGGCTCTCATTCGACCCTAGACAGGTC
>CALYLW010002901.1:0-24359 GCA_944989445.1 Ampullaceana balthica | reverse complement strand
GGCCTTGATTGTTTGTTTCAACTTCAAAGTTATAAATTTAGAGAGTTAGTAAAATACTTTTCAAATAAGTTTTATTTTTACAAGAAGTCTAAAAATGATATAGCAAAAATATAACGAAATAAAAAAGTCTAACACTTTTTAAAAAAATAAATAAATAAAAACAACTGGGATTAAGATTTCATTTTATTTGTATGAAAGTTTGTTATTTCGTGTACTAATAATATTAATTATTTAATAAAAGCTTAGTAAACATTCCTTAACTTTAAAAACAAATATTGCATAAATACATGCATTCTGGTTACTGGTAATGCAATACAGACTATGATTGATGTTTATTATTGTTTAGTTTATTTTTATAATTACTATGTGAAAGAGGAAACACACCATATTGACATTTTTTACTAATATTTTCTTTCTAGTTTTGTTTTCCGAAACTATATGCTTGAACGACTGCCAACTTGTTAATTAAAAACTGGAATATTTAGTATTTAATTTTATTTTGATAAATTCAGCATGAGAGATTCTTTAAACCTCGAATTTCTACTTATGGGACTTTTAATGAACGAAATGAACAACAGAAAAGTGAAGATGACTGCTGACAAAATTTATACATATATTTTTTTTGTCATACAAATAAACGTTTTTTTAAAACTCACATGATGACTTTTAAGCACACAATTCCAACATCACTAATGCAAGAAATAAAATCACATTTTGAAATAAAACCTAATTCAAGTTCATAAAAGCTCCACAAAATATAAAAAAACGCTATTTTTAATTAATTATTTTTAGGGCTGTTAACGATGAATTTAAATTTAATCGTGAAGTTTTGAAAAATTAACGATTAAATATTCGTTAATTTCGATAAAAGCAAAAAATTGAAATTTATGGTGTCATAAGTAACATTTATTAAACGTAGTTGTCGAAAATCAAAATAACACTGTAATGTCTTCTTTATATGACTCTTTAAACAACAACGCAAACAGACAAGTGTATTGACTTTATTTGCTTCAAGTGAAGAGCGGGTCTTATTGACTCTATAAATAGCCGAGCTGAACAATCGTTCACATGGCTTTAGATTGTCTCACCTGTAGTTTCTGATACTGTAGTGGATGTTTGGTTTGAAGGTGATATATAAGCAAAGTGTTAGAACCATTGTAGCTATGTTCCCTTTAAGCATCCCGGCTGTGCAGATATTTATGACCGACGCCACGCATGAGTTTAGATTCACCGCGCAGCAAATTTTTAAAAATATTTCACAACAATGGGCGTTGTGCAACTTTGCACACGAGTTTTGTTTTTAACTTTGCACACGGACCAACGAAGCGTAAACTTATAGGGAACATTGCATGGTAGGCAAACGATTTCTCTTAATGGCCACAATAACATTATTCACATTTATCAACGTTTTGAAATTTCACGTCATTATTTTGAAACCAAAATTTTCGTGTAATCGTCCGGAAATTAGTTTATATTTATCGGCCGAAATATTTTAATTTTTGACTTCTAGTACATTTATTAGAGGTGGGTCGAGTAATCGTTAAAAAATGTTTATCGTTAATTTCCGCAACCCTAATCTTTTATATAAACTGATAATTTACTACGTGATTTCGCTCATTAAGAAGACTGTACAGGAGATATTTTCATATTTTGTTTTTTGTTTTTACGTAGCATTGTAATAGTTGAGAAATTCTTATGCGAGAGCCAATGTTAACCACACGATAATTTAAGTGAAAGACTATAAGCAACACCACATAATATTTGTGAGGACACAATTAACAAAATAGCTTAATGTTTCGTAACACCGGGTAAATTAAACTAATTATTTCAGTAAATATAATCATTTTGTAGATTCTAAGTGAAAATACTGTTATCAAGACTATAAAACAACAATCTAATATCTGAGGGCGGTCACCCTGCAAGACTCACACCATAAGCTAATTGTTATTGTAAATTCTCTAAGGAAATTTTAAACAACACATCACATCATTTCCGTGAACAAAGTACTAGCAAATTGAACTTGTGCTAAGTGTTAATAAGATTTAAAACACATTCTTTGGTGTAAGTGAACGCTCTCTGATTAAAACAATGTAATGAACTAATGAATTAATATGTTTATGACTAATTAAGTTAATCTTCATATCCTTTCTTTGATGAATAATTGATCACAGAAAGGTTTACGGCAAACTAATGATGCGATGTTGTGATATTTTCAAGAATCGTCCAAAGATCTCCAGTTGAGCTTAATCTTCTTAAGTGGAAGTGAACTGTTTAAAAAAAAACATGATTGAATGAAGAAGTTGTTAAAACTTATAGTTATAAGTTATAGTGCATACATAAAGTGGTATCACTAATTAAGTAATTTATAAACAATGTTTAAAAGTATAATACACTGAATGTAATATACGTCAAACCAGAATTATCTGAAAGGATATGAATGTTACATACGAATAATATACATATTATTCGTTAAAATTTAAATGTTCCTCAGTCAGATGAACCGCTTTCCTTGTAGTTAGGCCACTTCTAAAATAATCGATAAGATATTTTTTTTTCACTTACACAATAGCGATACTATTGCAGTGCAAGTTTAAGAATAAAACTAAGAGCGCTTCTCGACTAAACTAAAACAACTACACCTCTTTTATTCTCTCTATATTTCTTTAACTCTGTCTCTCTCTTTCTCTATCTCTCTCTGTGTATATATATATATATATATATATATATATATATATACATTTTCCAAAAACAAACATACACACACACAAACACGCACATATGTTATTTCGATTCCATTCAAGAGTGGAAAGGTTTATGACTTACCGAAAATTAAGTGTAAATTGATTCATTAATTCAAAGACATACGTTTTAAAAGGTTTTAAATCGATATAACTTTCTTCCAAATCCTTGTACTTGTACCAAAGAGGGCTTATACTAAACGTATTTTATCCATAAGAAATAAAGGGGCTGTGATTAATCCGTGCCTGGTAGGTGAATTTACGAAAAATGTACAAAAGACAAAAAGAAAACAACTTAAAAATTGATAATTAGAGCGCTATTTTGTGCATTTTCTTGTAGCAAGTGCTGTAATAACATACTAGAGTATTGCGTGTGTTTTGTAATTCCTACAAGTAACCCATGATCATTTGCCACTTTTTACTCAACACGTTCTAGCATGTGTGTCGAATTCCAAACGAACTTCATATACTTAGTAAAATATTTCTCTCTTAAACAGTTAATTATATATATATATATATATTTATATATTATATATATGTATATGTATGTTTATATATGTATATTTATATATATACATATATAAACATACATATACACATATACTAGGGGCAAGTACCCGACTTTGCCCAGGTATAACAGCAACAGCAACAACACCAAAAACAACAACAGAAACAGCAACAACAACAGCAACAAAAACAAAACAACAAAAACAACAACATAACAACAAAAACAAAACAACAAAAAACAACAACAAAAACAACAACAACAACAACGACAACAAAGCAACAACAACAAAACAACAACAACAAAACAACAACTACAACAACAACAGCAACAACAACAGCAACAACAACATGAAGGACATTGTCGTCGCAGGGCAAGGGATGTGGACAACAACAACAACAGCAAAAACAACACAGAAGCAACAACATCAACAGCAACAACAACAGCAACAACAACAAAAACAACAAAAGCAACAACAACAACAAAAACAAAACAACAACAAAAACAACAACAACAAAACAACAACAAAACAACAAATACAACAACAACAGCAACAACAACAAAGCAACAACAACAAAACAACGACTACCACAACAAAAGCAACAACAACAAAACAATTATTTTATGGCGATAATCGCTTTCTTGTTAATCTCGACACCAAAATATTTAGTATTGTGCGTCATTATTTTACGCTTTAATTTTCAATAATTTTTATTTTATATAGCTCATATAAGGAAAAACTTCATTTTCGGCCCTCGGCCCCCAGTATCTTATATTATGGAACAAAACCTGTTTAAGAACCTTTCTCATGTCATCAGTGGCGTAGCTAGGGTAATGTGCGCCCGGGGACATGACACAAAATCTCATTTTCGCAGCATTTGGTATTTTAATGAAATAGAATACAGAATAATATTTCTCTATGCGGTTGTAAACAATTTATTTGAAAAAAACTCTACTAATTATACATGACTCGAATAGACATAGTCTACAAAAAACTGATCCTCCTTGATTTGAATTGCGCAAACTCGTCAATCACGTTGTCTAAATTAATATTCTCAAGTGTTTCCCTTTCGATGCTAAGAAGTGCAAGATCTTGTCCCATTGATCACGTAAATTAGACAAAATAAGAATTCAGTTTGCTGAAGGACCGATCACAGTTTCAGTTGAAACAGAAATTGTTAGAAGTATTTGAAGTGAAACGCGCAGATTCGGAAATAAGTAATCTCCATATGAAACAATAAAACAAAGAAGATCCAAATGAGTTTCCGGTAGAACTTCAGTCCAATTACTGAGCAGCATTTTTCAGTCTCCGGTTTCTGTGCACAATTCGTGACCATTGACGTCAGTGTCGTAGAAATTAGCAAAATCTAAGCAATTTTAACGAAGTGTATCGACTTTTGTCTCAGCAAGAAGAGTTTTGACGTCAAATAAAAATCCAAATTTGTTGTATAGGTTTTTAGACGTAAAAACCGTATTAATATCTCTTTTTTGGGTCTATCAATTACGCTGTTCATATCACGTGAAATTTCGTCTTCTGCAGAAAGTCCTGCATCTCTTGTTAATTCTCCAGGCATCCTCCGATGTCGACTAATCCTTCTGTCAACCTCGATTCCCAAAGTTGTGCATCTTCTTTTCCATTGTCTACCGCAACCTGGCTCAAATTATCACGAATGTTGACATTTTCTGACTCAAGCGATTCAAGATCAGATGATGCTTCCTTGAAATTCACAGTAGGATTCTTCAACCGTTTCTGGACTTAATAAATTTTCCCAAGTATGATGTGCCAGAAATGTAACAAAAATAGGAAGTTAAAGTTTAATATACCTACCAGCAAAGCTTCTGCATCACATCTGGTGTCAGGTGTCATATTTGTATGTTCTAATAATTTTTCAAACAGCCCTACCAGTTCATCCAGTCCTCATAAATAGCTTTAACAGCTTCTGATCGTGCACTTAAACGTGTTTCAGACTCCCTCTTCATTGTGATTGGCACAACTCTTTTTAATTCTTCCAAACTAGTTGTTGAACGAGAGAAAACAAAAATTTATACTTTCAACTGTTCCAAAAAACATGATAGTAACTGGATAAAGTAATGGGGGTGAGACTGCAATCAGGCTTTTAAAAAGGTAAATGCATAAAATAAAAACAGGGTATTAGTAGGCCTGACAGGACGTAACACAACAGCGAACGTTTCGGCAAAGAGCCTTCTTCAACGGACAAATAGTACACAAATGAAACGAATAAAACGAAATAATAGAAAAAACACTTAGCTTTGGTGACATCCAAGTAGTCCAGTAGAGATAAAGCAAGGAGAGAAAAGTAAGAGCTTAAATAGGAAAGGAAAGGGTGGGTGTGGCCAATCAATCAGCTTGTCAGTGCGAACAGTTCTTTGACCAAATCAGTGGGGTCGCCATGGGGACTAAAATGGGACCCAGCTATGCATGCTTGTTCATGGGCCATTTCGAGCACAGAGTGGAACAAGAATACACTGGTCGCCTCCCCGAATTTTATAAAAGATACATTGATGACGGCATTGGGGTCACTCATATGGAGAGGAGTGAACTTGACACGTTCATCAACTTTGTTGATTCTTTTCACCCCTCCATTAAGTTCACTCACACGATTTCCGAACTATCGGTTAATTTCCTGGACATTACTGTAACTCTCCAGAAGAACCGCCTCCTCACTTCGGCCTACTTCAAACCTACGGACAGTCACTCTTACCTACTCTACCCCTCGTCTCATCCCAAATCCTGTAAGGATTCTATTCCATTTTCACAACTCCTTCACCTCCGTAGGCTGTGTCAATCTAATGAGGACTTTTTGGAAAAGGCGTTGGAAATGGTGGAGTTTTTTAGACAAAGGTCTTACCCTGAAGCTATACTTCAATCTGCACTTCAGCGAGTTAAAAACTTCACTCGTGCCGACGCTTTTGTATCACGCTCCAGTGATAGTAATGAAAGGAGCAAATTGGTGCTCACATACCATCCCCACAACATCAGAGCAAAGGAAATATTTGTGAAAAACCGCACCATTCTCCTCGCGGACCCTGAGACAAACAACATATTTTCCACCCCACCCCTCATTGTATTCAGGAGGGACAAAAATCTGCGAGACCTATTGGTTCGTAGCCGTCTGCTTATTCCGTCCTCCCATCTGGGCACTAAGCCATGTGGTCGTAATCGCTGCAAGACATGTCCCTTTGTTACCCAGACGGACCAGATTGTCTTCCCTAAGGGGACATTCAAGATTAGGAATGGCTATCTTTGTACTAGCCGCAATGTGGTCTACACCATTGTGTGTAAGCGCTGTCCTTTGAAGTACATTGGTGAAACGGGGAGGTTACTCTCTTGCCGTATCGCGGAACATGTACGTGCCATTAAACAAGACAAACAGTGTCCTGTCTCCCGACACTTCAATGGACGGGACCACATGGGCGTCGATGACATGTCTGTCACCGCCTTGGTTTCTTGTACAAACACACCCGGCCGGGTCAGTCTGGAGAATAGACTAATCCATGAATATGGGACTCTTACACCACATGGGATCAACGTTGTGTTCGCACTGACAAGCTGATTGATTGGCCACACCCACCCTTTCCTTTCCTATTTAAGCTCTTACTTTTCTCTCCTTGCTTTATCTCTACTGGACTACTTGGATGTCACCAAAGCTAAGTGTTTTTTCTATTATTTCGTTTTATTCGTTTCATTTGTGTACTATTTGTCCGTTGAAGAAGGCTCTTTGCCGAAACGTTCGCTGTTGTGTTACGTCCTGTCAGGCCTACTAATACCCTGTTTTTATTTTATGCATTTACCTTAGTAACTGGATCCTGTTTATCTGAGTATACGCTGGCTAAGTTTAAGCTGTAGTTGTCCCAGTTGATGCACAATGTTCTGTGATTTCTGGCACATATTCGCTGTATGTCCAGTCATTACAGCAGCATGGTCATAACATTGTGACCGACAGTCGGCTAATGGTGTGCTATTAGATTCCAGTTTCTCTAAGATAACTCTTTCAAGGCTTGCTGCGTCTTTGGAATGTATCTGTACAAAACCTAAAAATTATTATTTGATGGTTACTTTTTTAGTTTGAAAATCCATATCCACAAATCTGATGACTTGAGAAAGCTGTTCCCGGTGTCCTAGATCGGGTGTTGAGTCAAGTAGATACCGTAGTACTTGTTTTTTTTCTGATTTCACTCAACAGCTGATTCCTTACAGTCGATGTAAGTAGGTGGATACATTCATTTTTGGATTTCAGGTGATAAATAACATACTGAACCTGGATTTTCTCTGGCATGTTGTAGGTGTTTTTTCTAATAGTGGATCATATTAAGCAACAAGTTTGATCACAGAGAGACGGGAAAGAGAGGCGGTGTCTGCTGTTTCATATGAAAGGAATCCAACTTGCTTTGACATACCGATGGAAGCCCGTGAGAGGAGAGACCTTCCCTCCCCTACCACACTTTGCTCCCTCCACAGTGGGATTGGGGAAGTAAAAATTTTTTTTAAAGAATCACAGCATGCAGCAAAGGAACGTGAATTAACCATTCTGTAAGCCAGTGGTTCTCAACCTTTTGAGATTCAATAACCACTTGAAAAATGTGTGTCTTAGCTACGGACCACTACTAAAAATTGTGCTACTGCCGTGCTGGAAAGTTAAATATAATTATACTGTGTATATAGCTAGCTATCAGTAATATACATGTTAGTTAGTAAAATTATACTAATATGCTACGATTTGCGTTCTCCAAAAACAATATTGTAATGGCTTTCTTTTGTAACGAACAAATGTCATTTATATTAGTCTCATAGTCTTCTTATTTAATTCTACTTGCTTAATATAAAAAAAAATTAAAGTCATAAACAGTGTTTGTTATAAATAGACTGCCGTATTAGTTTATTTAGTACGAATGATGTTTTGTTTTTATTGTAAGCAATGCAGAAAATCCATTTTCACAAAGTTGCAAAGGGAAAACGTATTTTAAAAGCTAGCTGAGACAGTTACGAGTACTCAAAATTTCATTAAGCCCACTTTCTGATGCAACATATTCAAAGTGGTATCGCTGGACAGTTCAATGAATTGGTTTAATTACGATGTTGGCCATTTTTTTATTTGATGAGTGAATGTGTGCGAGATTAGGACTGGAAACCCACGAAAAACAACTGAACATTAAAAATCACAAAAGTATAATTTAAATTGGTTCTGCATTGATTGAATATGACCAGAAATCAAATTTATCAACAGTTTGTTTAATTATTTCAGCATTTTCTGGTTTCTCGGTGGTTTCGTACAATTGATCAAACATCTCAAAGGTACCTTGAAATAATCTTCTTTTCCAAAGATCAAGATTTTTTTCTTAAAAGCAGACACTTTGACATTGAGAGTAATTAAATGTGTCTGCTTTCCTTGCCGAGTTGAATTAAGTTTATTGAGTTCTTCAAAAATTTCAGCCAAATAAGCCAGAACAGCAACCCATAAGCTATTGTTCAAATTATCAACAAGCTTTAAGTTTTTTCTACAAGAAACTCTCTTACGTCATCACGTTATTCAAACAGTCAGATAACCAGCGAACTTCAGTACACATCAGCAACTGTTAATTTTCAAGATTATATTCGAACATAAGAAATCAAAGAGACGAGAATTTTATAAATGAGCCTTGATAAAATTTAAAAGATATTTAGGCAAGATTAAAAATATATTTTAAGTCTGCGTTAATTATTTAACTTGCTAGTCTTTCCCGATGAATCATACAGTGCGTAAATTTCATGCTTTGCTCGCGGACCACTGGTGCTCCGCAGACCACATGTTGAGAACCACTACTTTAAGCCACTCCTTTTTCTTGTCTTGGTCATTTTGGTTGCTTTTAGTGTCGTCTCTGTCTGTTCTATTAATAGAATCTCCTTTGCCTCTTACTGCTCCCCTAGTCTCACTCCCAGCAACTCACTTTTTTTTGTTTTAAACGCCATCAGAAATTCATCATTGTGGGTGTGTCATTTATTTTTGAGTAGAATGGCGCCACTTAACGCTCAATGGGGGCGCCAAAATCATGCTTGCCAACTGGTTTGTAATGAAGATATTTTCTGAGCTCCAAAATTCAATCTTGCAAACGTATTTGGGATACAATAGTATACATCATAATAAAATTAAGTAACGAGATTTAATACTCATTTTGGCGCCCCCTAACGTGGCGCCCGGGTACATATGTCCCCCCCTGCCCCCCTCGCTACGCCACTGCATGTCATTGTGTGTATGTGTACCAAATTTCACGTTATTTGATTATCTGGATCTTGAGTAATTATGGAACAGACAGACAGACAGACAACAAATGCGTCTTAAATGTATATATATATATATAGATATGCAGCGTTGTTTCTCTGAAGAATAAATGTTATATTTTCCTGGCAAATTCGTTTCTTATTTCTTAAATTCATATATATTAAACCCTTATCTCTTTTACGGGAGCCTTTCTAAATATTGTATATTATTCCCTTACTTACATCTTTCTGCATTCAGAGAGTACATTCTCCACCAGTTCCACATCACCATCTTTGAATTCCAACCAAATATTGCTTATGTCTATGTCTTTCAAAGTTTTATGGTAGCCGGCCAAAAGATGAAGAAAACTGATAATCTGAAGACCAAAAAATACTTATCTCAATTAATTTACCTTTATTAATATGTGAACATATAGCGACATGAAACACAAATGATAATGTTTTTTTAACGTAGTCATGAAATTGTTTTCCCCATGATTATTTTGGTACCTTACTTTTTAAAATATTCTTTATATGGCTTAGTTATAAAGTTACAAAATGTGAAGCAAACACATTTTCTAAATACATTAATAAATTATTGGCTTATAAAAATACAAATATGCCTGTGTAGAAGCTTTATGAAATGTCTTTTAGATAAAAACTGAACATATGTAAATAAAAACTGAACACATTTAAAAAAAAAGAATTACCTATTTTATTATATAACGTAATGAAGAAAAACGTATAATTTAGTATAATTAACGGCTTTTGCATACACATTGCCCTTTTTCTATTTTGTCTTTGTTTGATTTACGTCAAATAATATTACACACAAATTTAATCATAATTTAACCGCTATTCTTTTTCTTATATATTAGATAAAGGTTATAACCAAAACGCATACACCTCAGTAGTCTTTTAATTTTTAATAAAGCATTGAAATGTAACCAGGTAACGCGGTTGTACATTCATAGCGTGCACGACTGGCGTACAGATGGTCACGGGCTCGAATCCGTGTGAAGGCAAGGATTTGTTCCCGGGGCCTAGGGCATCCCTGAGTCACCCAGCTCCGAATGGGTACCCAACACTAGTTAGGCGGCTGGGTAATGCGTGGAACTCACAAAGCCTTGGCCTGTGAACGCTGCATCACTTGCCAACAGATCATCTGTCATGGTCTGTGGACGCAATTATCTTCTGCATAGAAGTAGCGTCTGTATAGATAAGTTAAGTTCTAATAATTGGACGATAAATTGTGAAAGATTTGAGTCTATAAGTGTCCGACACAGAAGAAGATGGACTAAATTTAGAGCTTGTTACGGCTATGGTGTCAGGAATTTACATAGTTTTTTTCCGATGTTAATAAAACTAGGGCTGAACCGATTGTCGGTTCGGCTCCTCGGCATCGGCCGATTTCCGTATACTCTGAAATACTTGGCAATCGGCCGCGTTAGTGATGCGGATGCCGAGTATTACGTAATTGTTCCAATAGCACAGATGCACGCAAAATCGCATGCCTAAAACATTTCGTTTTGTATGGAATAACAAAATATGCCGCGTGCAGACTTGTTTTCATTGGCAACCATTCATCCTTCAACCTAATTTTAACTCTATTACTATTGCTTTGTATTTATTGTTTCATTCATAAAAAGTGGCCTTTCGCAAAAATATTTAACCATTGGTTAGAATTAATTTTGACTCAAAGTTGAATGTTCAAAAGGAGTTTCTGTTTTATTTTTACATTTTTAGATATCTGAGTGTTTTCTCTTGGCATATGTAGGTCATGATCTTGAACTTGTAAACACACCAGAAACTTAGTGTAAATCTAAATTTTACTGTTTAAACAAAGCTAAACGAGTTATTAGTAAAGTTTATTTTAAAAAAAAAGAAAGAAATAATGATTTTATTTTTAGCATATATCCTGAAAATAAAATTATCCTTAAAACGACAGAAATATGTGTGATGCAAACAGGGGAATTGAGGTCAGAAAATGTAGGATAATAGCAGGTAAATACTTTTTCAAGTACAGTCAAACTATAGGATAATAGCAGGTTAATACTTCTTCAAGTACAGTCAAACCTCTTATAACGAGTTTAATTCGTTCCAGAATCAGAGTCGTTAAACGAAAAACTCGTTATACGCAATAATTCATTCAATACAAATCAATTTAAAATATGATTATCTCTTCCATGCTGGAAAAAAATACTCATTTTTAAAAAATATTTATTAAAATTTATTCAAATAAAATTACTTATGGATTATCAAAGAGTGAAATAGATAGAATACTATTTAGATTTGAAAAAAAAAGTAAACAAAAATATGAATTTATGACATATAATTATACTTTTTAACAGGAAATTTGTCTAAAGACATTTGTTTTTGCGTATGATTCAAAATTTGACAAAAATGTGTCTTAACCGTTTCGTAGAAATTCTTGACACCTCATTTGAAGCATCTATCTAATTAATTGTTAGTACAGTACAGATCGTTGATTATGCCCGATTGTTGTTGCGCGATAGTTTAGCCAACTTCTTCTCGCTTTTCAATGGGTTTTAGTTTCCTTTCACCAGTTAATTTTCGTCTCTCGGATGATTGTATTTAGTTGTTTTTTAAATACTTTTTAGCACAGGTTATTACACTTTTCATATACGAAAATTAACAATTGTATAAACGGTAGATCACACAAAAACAGTACGCTAACAGACCGAGCACGCAACGCATAATAATACATCGGGGTGGAAGTGCTGACTCACAAATGATGTTCCAGGAAAAAAGAGAATTATCATTTCTATGTCACTAAATATGTGACATTCTCAATGGAGGGCTGAGTCACTTAGACTCTTATAGCCCGGCCTACAATACCAACGGCGAGCCTCAACATAAGGGCATCGCCATGGAGATATTCCTCCACAGTGCGTGGGCTGCCTGATCCGTCCGTGTCCCCAATCGCCACAGAGCATCGGGTCAGAAGATGTGCCACTGTTTCCTCGGCCATACCACATAAACGGCAGCCGGGTTCCCTGTTCCTATCGAGCCTATTCAAGTAGCTGTTTGTTGGACAATGTCCAGTCCGCATTTGCGTAATGAGGGACTGGCAGCTACGAGGAAGCTCCCACCAGGGATCTCGCTTGCGCGGTCGCGGCATTTCGCCGTATAGCACCCTTGCCGTGTCACCATTTTCCCAGCCCGCAAGCCATCTTTCCATAAAGAAGGCTTTTAGCCACGATTTGACTCCCAGCTGAGTCATTGGGCGATTTTTCTGGGGCTGGGCAGCGCCCTGTTGCGCCAGCAGGTTTGCCCTCTCCTGCTGTGGTATTCCTGCGTGCCCTGTAATGTACTGCAGGACAACCATGCCCCCGCGAGATCTAATGTTGTCCACGATCTCTAGTACAGCATTGACAGTTTTCGTCTCCAATGAGCTCCGACCCAAGAGTTCCAGGGAGGACCTTGAGTCGGTGAAGACTACGACTGTTGGAAAAACCTTTCTTTTACATAGACGTAAGCGCACTTCTTTCACACCCCTGTGAATTGCTTCTAGCTCGGCATCCCCGCCCGAAGCTATCAATCCACATGGTCCCGACAGCTCAGCTGCTGCCGGTCCCCCCGCGGGGTATTCAATCAGTGCGCCGTACCCGCTTCGTCCATCTGTGAAGCATGAGCCATCTGCGTATACTCTCACTACGCCCGTTCCATAAGCATTAATAGTTCTCAGTGCTTCCTCGTGCTGAAGCTCTACTGGACTATTTTTCCCCACCGCGGCATTTGCCAGTGTCAAACGCAGATCGGGCGGAGAGAAGCATTCGTGAGGTCCCCTCGCCGGGACCATGGACATTTTTTCCCTGCTTTTGGGTAAATTGACTGAAACCTCGAGCTCGTTGACCGCGTCCATAAAGGAGGGTCGTTTCAGTCGCGAGCGTTTTACCCACCTGTCTTGTATCTGAAAACAGGGTTCGTTACGGTCCATTCTACGGTATCGTTCCACCGTAGTTAGTATTGCCTTCTCTCGCCGTACTTTGAGCGGTTCCACGTTTGACAAGATTTCTACCGCGGCGTTGGGTGTGGTACGTAACGCCCCGCAGACCAATCCTAACGCTTGGTTTTGGACTCTATCCAGGTCTTCGAGCGCTGTTCTGCTCGCAAAGGCCTGGATGGGGAGGCTGTAGTCGATGGCGCTTCTCACTTTGCTGAGGTAAAGAGCTCTCAGCGTTCTTGCGTCAGCGCCCCAATTTGTGCTAGCAAGTTTTTTTCACCAGGGACAATTGAGCAGAGGTTTTGGCGCGCAATTCACGTATATGATTGTGCATCTGGAGTTTCTGGTCCAGTCGCACGCCCAAATACGTTGGTGTCTTGTCCCAATTCAGCCTTTTCCCGCAGATGTTATGTCATTCAATTTTGCTATATATAAGTAGGTTTTAATTGAATTTTGGGCACGAGGACCCACAAAGCTTTGCCAATACTGTCTTACCTCATCCTGTGTTGAAAAACAAAGGTCGCAGCCCCACTCTAAATTGTTCACAGGAATAGCCGGGCATAAAATTGCGATGTTTGGGTTTTCATCTCTAATCGTGTAGGCCCAAATGTCAGCCAACAACTTGGGGTGTGTTGCTACCAAGGCCTGCCATATATTATTAGATGTCGTATAACCTGGAAGATGGATGGTCACGACAGGGACTTTTGTTAGTAAAGTCATTGGTCAAGTTTGAGAACTTTTAGATTTCGATAAAAGCTTACTTATATTTTAAACAGCTCTTCGCTAGACACAACTTTTCCTTGCACATGCAAGCATTTCATCGCTGGAAAATACAGTATAAAGCCAGTCATTCTTAGATCCTACATGGTGAGTGTTGTCAGCTGCCATGAGCATAAGGTTCTTAACAGGTCTTCAATGGAGATTCTCCCAGCAACTAGGTCCAGCCTCCTCAAAATGAACTAATTACTGGGGAACCTCATGAACCCAGGATTACTGCCAAAGGGCCTTCCACGAAAGTTGACCTTACAAAGGAAGGGTAAATTTACCCAACATCGACTCGCTACAAACTCGTTGCCAACCGGCTCAGCAAACCAAAAACTTCTCTTGACAGGGGGATCATCCAAGTTTTCTCCTGTCACAAGGTTTTCTCAGATGTAACGTAATTTGTGGATAAAACTATTAGTTTTATAAAATTTAGATCTTTAGAATAAAAAAAATGTCTTTGATTTAACAGAGAGGCTTCATGTGTTATTAAATTTCCCATTAGGGATTGAGAGAAACGTTTCATTTACTTACTAGTTTTCTGTAACTATGGTCAGTTTACTGCGGTTCTCAGTGGGAATTTATAAGCTATTAACTCGGGAAGAAAATTAAAGATTTTTCTCCGTGGTTTACATGACATTTACTTCTGGGGTGGACCTCTAAGCTCTTAAGTAAAGGCGCATTATTTTTAAATAAAATTGAAGATTTAAACAAAAGTATAGTCAATTTGTGAACATGCCTCGAGACAATTATCTAAAGTATCTTTTTAAGTTAATGAAAAGTTGAAAAATAAAAGGTCGATCAGTTGTTGTTTTTTCCTTTAAATCTATTCATTATTTAAGTCTTTCTGGCCGCAAACAAAGTCATCAATTTCACATTACAAAGTTGTTATAACCAAAGTGCGATATATACAACTAAAATCTTATATTTCCTAATAAGTAAAAACTTGAAAAGGTTAATAAATCTTCTGTATCAACAAAAATAAAATCTTGACAAAGTTAAAGAGAAAAAACATAATTTTCTATAAACTTTGATAAACAGATAAAATTAAAAGAACATAATAAGCAAATAACACTATTTAAATTGTACCTCCAGGGTTAAACCAAATCTTTAAGTAAGAAAGTGATGGACATTCCCTGGTCCAGAAGGTGAAAATATCTTCTGACAAAAACAAGCTATCGATATAAATATCTTTCAGCTTATTAAATTTCTGAAATTATTATTGAACAAGTTATTAAAATTGTTTGTCTTTGTTTAGTTGAGATATCGGAGTCAGTACAAAAAATTACCATATATGTATGTTTATATATATATATATATATTTATATATATATATATATATACATATATATATACAGGGCCGGCTTTAGGCATAGGCAAACTAGGCGGCCGCCTAGGGCCTCCAATTAGTGGGGGCCTCACAAAGGACTCATATGAAAAAAATATATTTAAAGATCGAACTACGAGTTTACGACAACCTTTACCCGCTGATTATTTTAAATAGTGAATGTTTGAATTGTAATATTTTTTAATTTAAATTAATCTGTCAAGACACATTTTCAGAAGATTGACAAACGTGTAACCTCAATTTACGCTAAATATACAACTGTTGAATATGAAATGTTTTAAGTATTAAACATTTAATATTTAAAAGTTAAATGCTGTTGTAAGTAGCAAAATATAAAAAACGTCTCTAACCATTGGTTTGAATGTAGAAATTTGGCGTCAATAAAATTATTTGACGAAATTAAGCTGAAACTTCACTGATTTCTCAAAGTATAAAATTTTTTCGTTTTCAGAGATTAGCAACGACAATAGCTAAACAAAAATATAATAAAATATTATTTTAGTAGTCTGGCATAAATAATTTTTTTTTGTTGTTGATATTTTTGGTTTTTATCATCTCTCCAATACTGAAAATTTATGAAATAAGTCGATTATCATTGACTTAAACCTTGAGCCTATTGCATTGAAAAGTTCATTTAAAAATGCAATTAATCGATGCTTTTAAGCATTTTCATTCTGCACAAATTGCTTCGATGGGACAGAATGAACAACCTGTAGGGTAAAAACCTAGTAATTATAATTAATTTGGAAAATAAAACGGGACCTAGCTAAGTCGAACTTCTCTAAGACGAAAACATCCCTTTATCGAATTAATTGTTAGGTCCTGGTCAAATTCCATAAGACTAATTGTATTTTAGATCTGCTTAAATCGAAGATTTTTGGCTTCCAACCTCCCTCATTAAAATTTTCCAAGGCGTTTGGGTTATTATTCTGGGGTAACATTTCAAAACGCGTGTTCCGCACAGCCACGAAAACGGACAAAAATTCTTTTCATAGTGCATTCCACAAGGGATTAAGTGAATCTTGAAAGTACCAAAAAATGAACAAGACAAGAATAAAGGAGTGACTGGAAAAAAGTTAATTCGCGTCCATGAATTGTCCATGAAGCACATTCGTGCTATCGGCGCTTAGATTCAAATGGAAAATCAGTTGAAGGAAGGAGAGACAATTGACAAGGAAACACAAAAACGTATGCAAAAAGAGACTCAGCACTGTAACAATGTTTTTCAAAGAATCATTTCAATTGTGCAGTTTCTCGCAGAACGGAATTTACCATTTCGTGGCACTGTGGATCAATTGTTTCAACCAGACAATGGAGTTTTTTGGGGATTGGTTGAATTGTTAGGAATGGACGATTCATGCCTAGAAGATCTTTTAAGACGTATAAAAACAAAGAAATTCATGATCATTATTTGAACAAAATAATTCAAAATGAGGTAATTAATCTGATCGGTGATGCCGCCTTGAAAAAAGTATAAATAATGTTCAAAATTCGAAATATTATGCCATCATTTTGGACTGCTTACCTGATGATGGTCACCAATAACAAATAACTATGATTTTGGGAATATGCATTATTGTGAGTATGCCAGTAGAAATCAATGAATATTTTGTGGGATTCATGTTTGCCGACGACAGCCCTGGTTTATGTCTCGCGGAAGCATGCTTGAAAAAGCTTGAAGATCTGAATTAAGGTTTCCAGAACTGCAGATGCCAAGGTTATGATAATGGAGCGAATATGAAAGGCTGCAATCGTGGTGTACTAAAAAGTCTACTTGAACTCAATCTGAAATTATTTTATGTGGATGTCACAGTTTCAATCTAATTCTTGGAGAATGGGCGAAATCATCAGTGGTTGTAGCGACACGCTTTGGATTTTTGCATCAAATTTATGTTTCGTTTGGTGCTTCAACACAGAGATGGAAGATCTTGAAACTCATGCAAAAATTCTGACAGTAAAGCCTATTTCCGATACACGCTGGGAATGCAGGATTGATAATATTAAAGCTGTTCGTTATCAAACAGCAACAGTGTATAATGCATTGGTGGAAGTGTCTGAAAATGCCAACGATCTAAATGCAAAGACCGAAGCAACTGGATTGGCGAAACAACTAAAAACACTTCAATTAACTTTAGTCATCTGGTACGATTTATTGTTTCCAATGAATATGATCAGCAAATTGATGCAATCGAAAGACATGCAATTTGACATTGCACTGTAATGTATAAAAAGTACAACCGATTTCATAAAAAAATCAAAGAAAATGGATTTGTATCCGCTCACATTTTGGCCACAGAATTGGCTCAAAAATTAGAGATGGAACCAGATGAAATCATATTTCCAGCTGCCACAAGCTTGAAAAGACAGAAAGTGCACAAAAAGTTCAACTATGAAAGCATAAATGAATCATTGACAGATTCAAAGGAAAAATATCGAGTGGAATTTTTAATGTTTTGTTAGATCAAGCAGTTATGTCATTGACTGCACGTTTTGAGCAAATGGAACGTTATTTTAGTCTTTTTGGTTTTCTGCACAACTCAAAAAAATTGCAAAATTTGACCAAAACGATTTGATGAAATGGTGCATGGATTTGAAATATTGCGCTCACCGATGAATCTGGTTCAGATATTGATCAGCAGGATTTATGCAGTGAGTTGCAAATATTTTCCAACGTTGTTTCAGATACTGTTTCGTCTTCTCTTGATGCTTTACTTTTAATTATGATCATGGTTTGAATATTGCTGTTCCAAATGTCGCTTTAGCCCCTCGTATAGCATTGACAATTCCGATTACTGTTGCATCGGGGTAAAGAAGTTTTTCCAAGTTGAAATTAATTTTTTTTTAAAACTATTTGAGAACGACTTTGACTCAAGAGCGCCTGAACAGTCTGGCAATGATATCTATCGAACGAGATATAGTCCAGTCTCTGGATTATTCGCAATTTATTGCGGAATTTGCTGCCATCAAGGAACGAAAGTCTGATTTTTGTTGAAGGTTTACGACATCTGCATGACTATGGTTGTATAACTTTCAGTTATTTTTTAATTTAGATATAAATACAAGTAGTTTTTAATTAATTGTGTAATTTTATTCTTTCCGTATTTATTATTTTATTTTTTAATTTACCTTTAGGGCCACCAAATTCACTTTGCCTAGGGCCTCCAATTCCCTAAAGCCGGCCCTGACATATATATATATATATAATATATATATATATATATATATATATATATATATATATATATATATATTAGGGCTGCGGAAAGTAACGATTATTTTCTCGATTAATAGTTAAAAATTTCAAAGATTAATTTTTTTTAAACGATTAATGACCCACCACTTATAAATGTACTGGAAGTCAAAAGGAAACTATTTCGGCATATAAATATAAAATAATTTCCGAAAATAACAAGTACATTTTGATTTTAAACTATTGACTGACGTGAATGTTCAAAATGTTGATAAAGTTTATCGTGTGCATTGTAGAAATCGTGTGCCTACCATGCAATGTTCCCTCCAAGATTAAGCTTCGTTGGTCCTTGTGGAAAGTTAAAACAAAACTCGTGTGCAAAGTTGCACAACGTCCATTTTTTGTGCAATATTTTACAAAATTTTTTTGCGCGATGGTTCTAAACTCCTGCGTGACGTTGGTCAAATATCTGCGCTGCCGCGCTGCTTAAAGGGATAATTGCTACCATGGTTCTAACACTTCGATTACATATCACCTGCAAACCAAACATGAACTATTCGGAAACTTTAAATGAGACAATCTAAGGCTATGTGAACGCTTGTTCCGCTCGGTTGGGTATATTGATAATAACACCCGCTCTTCAATTGAACCAAATAATGTAAAAACACCCGTCTGCGTTGTTGGTTAAAAGTTGTCATATAAAGAAGAAATTCGAGTATTATTTCGATTTTCGACACGTATTTTAATAAATGTTACTTAAGAAACCATACATTTCAATTTTTGACATTAATCGAATTTAAAAATTAATAAATCGTTAACTTTTCAAAAATTAACGGTTAAATTAAAATTGATAGTTAACAGAGCTAATATATATAAATATATATATATATATATATATTTATATATATATATATATATATATATATATATATATATATATATATACTCTAGGGGCAAGTACCCGGCTTTTCCCGGGTTTTACAACAACAGCAACGAAAACAAAAACAAAAACAAAAACAACAAAACAACAAAAACAGAACAACAACAAAAACAACAAAATCAACAACAAAACAACAAAAAACAAACAACAACAAAAACAACAAAATCAACAACAAAACAACAAAAACAAAACAACAAAAACAACAACAACGAAACAACAACAACAACAACAACAAAGCAACAACAACAAAACAACAACAACATGAAGGACATTGTCGTCGCAGGGGAAGGGATGCGGACAACAACAACAGCAAAAACAACACAGAAACAACAACAGCAACATCAATAAAAACTGCAACAACAACAAAAACAACAACAACTGCAACAACAACAAAAACAAAACAACAACAAAAATAAAAACAAGAAAAAAAAACAACTACAACAACAACAGCAACAACAACAACAAAACCACAACTACAACAACAAAAGCAACAACAACAAAGCAACAACAACAAAACAATTATTTTATGGCGATAGTCACCGTCTTGTTAATCTCGACACCAAAATGTTTATTATTTTGCGTCATTATTTTACGTCTTAATTTTCAATAATTTTTATAAAAATTTTTATTTTATATAGCTCATATAAGGAAAAACTACATTTTGGGCCCCCGGCCCCCAGTATCTTATATATATGGAACGAAACCTGTTTAATAACCTTTCCGGTATAATTTTGTGTACGTGTACCAAATTTCACGTTATTTAGTTGTCTGGATCTTGAGTTATTAGGGAACAGACAGACAGACAACAAATGCGTCTTATATAGGGTTGATCATTTCTAAGACCGGAAAACGTCATAGCTCAAAGAGTAATGTTCTATCTTTAGATTACATTTTAGCGGAACAATGTTTTACAGCTTAAATGAAGTCGAATCACAATGTTCTTAAAATTGTTAGCATAATAAAATTACGAAACTGTTTTTCGATTTTCAAGTCCAATTTGCTGTCTAAAATTAACTAAGAATTAACAAATAGCTGACAAAATGCATCCTTCTCCATATACCTACATGTACACATTGACTCGTATCTTTTATTAAATTTTCCTGAAATGCGACCTTCAAAAAGATAAAAATAACCCCAATATTTCTATTAATAGCTCTCCGCCATATTATGACAAGGCCTATGTATATATATATATATATATATATATATATATATATATATATATATTATAGGGCTGTGGAAATTAACCATTAATTTCTCGATTACTCATTAAAATTCTTAACTATTTAAAATTGTGTTATCGATTAATCGACCACTTATAAATGCCATAAAAGTCCAAAAAGTAAAAATATTTCGGCAGATAAATATTAATTTCTTGGGATTTTAGGATGCCTATGGCGCCCACTTTTTTTCAAAAGCCAAACTTATCCTTGTTGGATAAATAAGAAATATTAAACCTACTGAAATGTACGCAAAGTATTTTATAATTATTTGGGTAAATGACGTTATATAATATTTTACGACAAGAAACACCACATCATGCACTGTTAAAAATCTCAAAATCAAAATGATTATGATTTTTACGTCTATACATTAACCAAGTGTTAACTTGCACGGTATCATCCTTTGTAAGTTATTTTTTTATAAGTTACACGGTTTTATACACGGTTTTGAAGTCAGTTATTTATACCATCCAATGGGATTAGAGGAACACTTATAGCTACTGATAAAAGTTTTTAAAATTAACCAAATGTACCGAACTTCTGAGGTCTCATGATTGAGAGTTGGACTGGTGAACGGAATGTTGAAGAACAGGCATAAGTTCGATTTTCGGTTGAGACTAATATTTGTTTTCTTTTTTTACGATTCTTAAATTCTTATAATTAAGATTAAATTAGATCTTCTAGGGTCAGGGTTATAATTAGTTGTCAATTTTTTACATTAAAATATAAAAAAAAATATATTGAAATCAATTTGAAATTCTTATTATAATTATTATTAAATTAGATCTTTTAGTTTTAGGGTCAAGTTTAGTTATATATGTCTATTTTTTACTAGTCTTATACTAATTCGCGTTGTTTAATCGGACTATTTTTAAATTCCCGATTTTGAGCGCCTTTCCGTTATCCAATCATTTTGAAAATTTGCACACATGTTCAATTTTGGTAATAGTAGTTTTGTGAATGTTTGCAGATCGATTAAATGTACCGTAATTAAATTAATGCACTTTTAGTTCATCTCTACATAACATATGTAATTCAATATCACAATTCGTTATTGTATTTTTCCACGTGCTAGTTCAGTTCACGCGTTGACGCTACCGGCGTGCTTTTCTTTACAGTTTATGTGTCACGCTGAGCTCGGTCCAATGATCGGTGACCTGACCTTTCCCCTCTCGCACCCCTCCCCAGTTATTCAGCAAAGGGGTCTTAAGGTTTTCTACTTTTTAGTGCATTTCTAATATAAGAATAGTTTTTTAAAAAGTGTTTTTTTTATATATTTATTACATTAAAATAGAAAAACAAATACCGTAATACAGGGACTAAAACTGAGTAAATCAATTTAAAATTCTTATAATTACAATTAATTGTAATTATTAGTTTTAGGGTCAGAGCTAGGTTTAGTTGTCTATTATTTACATTAAAACATTACATCGAACTCAGAATATCACCTAGTAGTAGTTTCATTAACAATTAATTATAACAAGTTATTACCAACTTGCACCGTATCGTACCATGTAAGTTATTATGTTTTACTAACTTACACGGGACCATACCATAATCAAATTTAGCGATTAATTAATTGTTAATGTTTAAAAAAGTTAACGATTAAATTTTAATTAATCGTCAACAATCCAAATACAGAAATGTATATAGGTTTAGCCAATAAAACAACCCCGTAAAAACAAAGTTTTTACTATAAATCCCTTATATATGAGACATAACTAAAAGTATTGATTATGTGCAAACGCGACAAACATTTACAGACTGAAACCGAACCGAAATGATCTCCCCTGGCTTTAAAACTGGGGGAAGGGAGGAGGGGGTGTGGACATGGACTGGTGGCATCAACGCGTTAACTCAACTCCAGGTGGTTTACCTGGTGAAAACACGAGATGTCTTCACCGGTGGCTGGCGTGAAGTCAAGTGACCCGTAAAATGTAAACAATAGCGACTGCTACATATAGTTTATATACATTAAATAAAAATGCATTAATTTTATTAGGCTACGTTCGATCGATCTGAAATTTTCATACGATGCTCTGTTAGGTGACACGGGTCCGTTTGTCAAATTTTAGCTCGATGGCATCACGGCAAGTGTGTCATTTTTTACTTTTTTTTTCCACCCGGCCAAGACAGAGATTACGACAGAACGACAGAGATGGCGGTGAAGTTAATATAAGGGATTTAATAAAACAAACCGGTAAAAACAAAGTTTTTGACTATAAATCCCTTATATATGAGTCATAACTAACAGTATTGATTATTTTCAAACGCGACAAGCATTGATAAACTGAATCTGTCTTAACTCAACTTTGCTTCATAACCCTGGGGGGGGGGCCCTGGGAGAGGGGAAAAGTTTGGTAACCTATCACTGGACCGATCTAAGCGTGACACGTAAAATGTAAACAAAAGCCCGGCGGTACTTCGTTGGGTCGCCTCAACGCGTCAACTCAAACTTTCACTTGGAAAAAAAAACAATAACAAACAGTGAATTTGAATTACATACGATAAATAAAGATAAACTAAAAATGCATTAATTTAATTACGGTATGTCTGATCGATCTGAAATTTTTATACGATGCATTGTTAGGTCATACAAGTCCGTGTGCAAAATTTCAGCTCAATCGGATTACGGGAACTGGGTCATTTTTGACTTTTGTTTTTCCGCCCGCCCATGAGATGACGACAGACAGAGAGAGACGGCGGTCAAGTTAATATAAGGGATTTAATAAAACAAACCCTTAAAAACAAAGTTTTTGCCTATAAATTGCCCTTATATATGAGACATAACTAACAGTATTGATTATTTTCAAACGCTACAAACATTTACTGACTGAATCTGTCTTAACTCAACATTGCTTCATAACCCTGGGTGGGGGGGGCAGAGTGGGGGTGGGTGGGGGGATAGGGTAAGGGTGGGTGGGGGCAGGGTGGGGGTGGGTGGGGGTAGAGGGGAAAAGTCTGGTCTTCGATCGCTTGACCGAGCTCAGCGTGACACATAAAATGTAAACAAAAGCACGCCGGTGCTTCGATGGGTCGCCTCAACGCGTCAACTCATACTTTCACGTTGACAAAAAACATTAACAAACAGAGAGTTTGAATTACATACGTTATATAAGAATAAACTAAAAATGCATTAATTTAATTACGGTACGTTCGATTGATCTGAAAGTTTGAAACTATGCATTGTTAGGTTAGAAGGGTTCGTGTGCCAAATTCTATCAATCAATCAATCAATCAATCAATCAATCTATCTATCTATCTATCTATCTATCTATCTATCTATCTATCTATCTATCTATCTATCTATCTATCTATCTATCTATCTATCTATCTATCTATCTATCTATCTATCTATCTATCTATCTATCTATCTATCTATCTATCTATATCTATCTATCTATCTATCTATCTATCTATCTATCTATCT
>CALYLW010002900.1:0-24394 GCA_944989445.1 Ampullaceana balthica | reverse complement strand
CCCCCCCCACACCCACCCACCCCCCACCCACCCCCCCCCCACCCCCCCCACCCCCCCCACCCCCCCCCCCCCACCCCCCCCCCCCCCCACCCACCCCCCCCCCCACCCCCCCCCCCCCACCCCCCCCCCCCCCCCCCCCCCCCCCCCCCCCCCCCCACCCCCCCCCCCCCCCCCCCCCCCCCCCCCACCCCTCCCCCCCCCCCCCCCAACCCCACCCCCCCACCCCCCCCCCCCACCCCCACCCCACCCCCCACCCCACCCCCCCCCAACCCCCCCCCCAACCCCCCCCCACACCCCCCCCCACCCCCACCCCCCCCCCCCCCCCCCCCCCCCCACCCACCCACCCCACCCCACCACCCCACCCCCCACCCCCCCCCCCCCCCCCACCCCCACCCCCCCCACCCCCCCCCCTACCCCCCCACACCACCCCCCCCCCCCCCACCACCCCCCACCCCCCCCCCCCACCCCCCCCCCCACACCCCCCCCCCCCCCCCCACCCCCCCCACCCCACCCCCCCCCCCCCCACCCCCACCCACCCCACCCCCCCTCCCCCCCCCCCCCCCCCCCCACCCACCCACAACCCCCCCCACCCCCCCACACCCCCCCCCCCCCCCCCCCACCCCCCCCACCAACCCCCCCCCCCCCCACCCCCACCCCCCACCCCCCCCCACCACCCCCACCCCCCACCCCCTACCCCCCACCCCACCCCCACCCCCCCCACCACCCCACCCCCAACCCAACCCCCCCCCCCACCCCCCCCCCCCCCCCCCCCCCCCACCCCCCACCCACCCCCCCCCCCCACCCCCCCCCCACCCACCCCCCCCCACACCCCCCACCACCCCCCCCCCCCCCCACCCCCCCCCCCCCCACCACCACCCCCCCACCCCCCCCCCCACCCCCCCCCCCACCCCCCCCCCCACCCCCCCCCCCCCCCACCACCCCCACCCACCCAACCCCCCCACCCCCACACCCCCCCACACACCACCCCCACTGAATCACGCACGCGCCTCCACCGCTCGCTCGCACACATGGACAAAACAACACCTTCCCAGCAAATCCCCAAAACGCACCCCTCGCTCACGCTCGCCCGTTCCCTCACGGCTACTCCCGCCCCGACACCCTTCATCCCTCGCGGGGCACGCAGTATCGCACAACCAGCGCCGCGCCATCGCGCCCGCGGCGCCCCGGCCGCCGCGACGCGCTCGCTCACACCACTCACCCCACACCACCCTCTTGCGACACAGGGTCGACTGCGCTCTCTCTCGCACGCACAACACCCACCACTCACCACTCACCCAGCTATCTCCCTTGCCTTCACCCCACATTAATATTTATGAGGCCACCCTACTGCGACATTCTCTACACTCCCACGCACAGCACGACCGCTCACACCCGCCCCGTCCCTCACTCTGCACATCCTGTTGACCCCACCCTTTTACTCACTATACACCCGCGCAACTCATCACTCACGACCTCACCCCTTCACAAATGCTTCTCACCCCTCCTCCAACCTCTGTGTTGCGCGAGATGTAGTGGATCATCAGCATTTTATCTCGCACCTTACTCCTGCCTCAAATCATCGTCCCCACTCAAACCACACATCCACTCACCACAGCATACCCACCCACTATACCCACGCCGCACCACCACGCTCACTACCTCCACACCACTTTCTCGCATACACCCACACACTCTCAACCTCACAACCCACCAAACAACAACATGATTTCCCCTCTAACACACACTCACCACACACACACATCTAACCGAACTCACCACCCCTCTCCAAATGCAGCAACCCCACACCACACCCACCTTACCATCTCGTCACTCCTCCTTCAACGCTGCAAACCACCCCAAAATTACACTCACACACACTCACCCACATCCCCATCTCAGCGTCCATCATCACCACTCTCACCCCTCTCCAACTCCGTCCCACAGCGACAGCGCCTTACAGCCCCAATGAAACTCCACCCACAACCACTACACTCCACAACCAACACCCCCACCATAACACACAACACACACCACCCTCACACACACCACACCACCACCCTTCAGCCCAACACCCACACACCCCACACACACCCCCACTCACACCCACAACACTCACTCCCCCACCCCCCACACCCCACACACCACACACACCAAACCCACCAACACAACTCTCACACACACACCCCCAACTCTGTCTCAACCACATCACCACACCCCCACCCCACTCCCCAACCCAACCCCCCCCCCCCACCCACACCCCCCCCCCCCCCCCCACCCCCCCCCACCCCCCCCCCCCCCCCCCCCCCCCCCCCCCCCCACCCCCCCCCACCCCCCCACCCCAACCACCCCCCCCCCCCCCCCCCACCCCCCCCCCCAACCCCCACACCACCCACCCCCCCCCCACCCCCCCCCCCCACCCCCCACCCCCCCCCCCCCCACCCCCCCACCCCCCCCCCCCCCCCCCCCCCCCACCTCCCAACCCCCCCCCCCACCCCCCCCCCCCCCCCCCCACCCACCCCCCACACCCCCCCCCACCCCCCACCCCCCCCCCACCACCCCACCCCAACCCCCCCACCCCCCCAACCCCACCCCCCCCCCCCCACCCACCCCCCCCCCCCCCCCCACCCCCCCCCCCCACCCACCCCCCCACCCCACCCCCCCCCCCCCAACCCCCCACCCACCCCCCCCCCACCCCCCCCACACCCCCCCCACCCACCCCCCCCCACCACCCACCCAGGCGACATTTCAAATATTTAAACGCATTTTTTCCCATAAGGAAATTGCGTTAAGAAATTTAATAGCGATATTCAGTATACTTATTGTTTTTTAATAAAGGAATCGCATTTGTTTCAAAAAGAATAATAGATGAGTGCAGAATATTTCATGAGACTACATGACCTTATTAGAGGGAAGTACTTCTGAATTTGTATTCGAAAGAATGTAGAGCCAAATAATTTCCCCTTGCTTTTCAAGCTTATATTTCTTAGACGAAGAGAAACTCGTGTGAAAGCTAATCGTAAATTCCAGTGTAATCTTTAGTACTTAACAAAAGAAGATATTAGATTTTAAGGCAATGCATGTGTCCATTCTTATTTTATAAGCAATACTTGCTTGGCTATAACAAATTCAGAGAATAAATTATGCACACAGCAAATGGAGACCTGCCTTTTCTTTAAAATAGTCTGTTAAATATATTTTAAAAATGATTTTCGAAACGTAAATAATTATAATAATTTTTTTTAAAATTGTTTTTGATTTATTTTTAGAAACTGCGAAAAAAAGTTCTTCTTAACTGAATTGGAAGAATATTTATTTTTTTTAATTTTTTTATCGAAATTGTTTTCGCAAAATTCGTTCCTTTTTATAAATAAATAAATAAAAAATAATAAAATCTTACAGTTTTTTTTTCGGGTCGAATTATAAATATATTAAATGTCTTGAAGAAAGCTTAATTTATTATGCTGTCTAAAATAACATCTTATGTACGTGATGTATGGACGATATTCTCGACCTTGGTCTAATAAATCTTGAGAAGTCTAACAGTCTTAGGCAAAGCCCCTCAATCTAACACTCCATTAAACTCTATGAGATGCAAAATACTTAGGAGTCTTAATAAATGGGGACGCGGTGGTCGAGTGGCAGCGCACTGGACTGTCGTACCGATGGTCACGGGTTCGAATCCGTGTGAAGGCAAGGGTTTGTTCCCGGGGCCTAGGGCGTCCCTGAGTCACCCCGCTCCGAATGGGTACCTAACACTACATGTAGTTAGGCGGCTGGGTAATGCGTGGAACCCACAAAGCCGTGGCCTGTTAATGCTGCATCACTTGCCAACAGATCATCTGTCATGGTCTGTGGACGCAACTATCTTCTGCATAGAAGGAGCGTCTGTATAGATAAGATAAGAAGAAATGAGAAACTATCATGGAATCCCCATGTCAATGAAGTTATTAAAAAATCAAACAAAACCTTAGGCTTTATAAAAAGAAAATTTAACAAATGTAATAGAGATATAAAACTAAAATGCTACCTCACTTTGCTGAGACCTGTACTAGAATATGCATCTTCTGTATGGGACCCATGCACCAAAGAAAACATTGATAAACTAGAACAAATTTTCAAAACTGACAAGAATAACACCATTAGTTAAATCATTAAACCTTGAAACACTAGGTTTCACAATGTAGGTACTTCAAAGTGATGTTTCACAATGTTGGTACTTCTAAGTGATGTTTGACAATGTAGGCACTTCAAAGTGATGTTTCACAATGTAGGCACTTCAAAGTGATGTTTCACAATGTAGGTACTTCAAAGTGATGTTTCACAATGTAGGCACTTCAAAGTGATGTTTTACAATGTAGGCACTTCAAAGTGATGTTATACAATGTAGGTACTTCAAAGTGATGTTTCACAATGTAGGTACTTTAAAGTGATGTTTCACAATGTAGGTACTTTAAAGTGATGTTTCACAATGTAGTTACTTCCAAGTTATGTTTCACAATGTAGGCACTTCAAAGTGATGTTTCACAATGTGGCTTCTTCAAAGGTATTTCCCAATAATATGTCACATTTTTTTGTGGTTCAGCATTCAGTTTTATCGTAAATAGTTCAATAACGAATAATGTAAGAAGATGGAAGACTTGCTATTTTGTCTGATATGTTTCAGGCGCTCCTTCATGGCATAAAATTATTGCATCCAACAAGTATAGATGTTCTTTGATTGTGTAGCCTTGCATTTTTTAAAACATATTTTTAAATGTTGATAGTGTGTAGGTTTTCCCGGTTTGTTCAGGCAACCCCTCTCCTCCACCCCAAATCCCAGACGTGAAGATTCGTAAAGTGTTTTTTTTTCCTCTTGTAAATGAAACAATAGAAGTTTAAAAAATAATTTCTATGCCTATCCAATTAATTTATAACTATTAGGTTATTAATGATGTTATGTAATTCCCAGTTCGATTTTAATGTCTTGTGTTTTATTACTACCTTGCTCTTTGTTGGTCCAATGTGAAAACATATATGAATTTAAATAAATTTCCTTTGGCTTAAAGGTAAATCCCGCTGTATAAAATTGGCTTGTCTCTCATCCTTCCTCTTCTTCAGTTTCTTCTGTTAACTCAGTTAAATTTCGATAGGATGCATACTCATAAAATGATTTTAATTTTTTTTAAAATATATATCAAATAATAAAAAATACATTAAATAAATAAACGAATACAACTACTCGAACGATCCATTAGAACAGTTTGTCGCCCTTATTAGGACTCGTGTTCGGCAAACATAATCTCAGATATTTGTTTAAGGTTTTCTAATCGTTAAGTCTTTGGTTTAAAAAAAATAAATTAACCCGTGTTTGGCGGGTTTCTAGTGATTTAAAAAAAAATAATTGTGTGAAACATAACTGCATAAAACGAAGCGCGTCCACAATATTTAGTTAAGCAGTGAACAAGGAACACTCCTATTGAAGACTGTCAGGCACCCGCCTTAGGATCATGTCTACGTGTCAATAGCCCTTTTTTTGTTAAATTCAACAAACCAGAACGTGTTCTTGCTCCATGGCGTGTCGATGGGTGTTATGACAAGCTTTCATAATACGGAGGGATAATTATTTAGAAAGTCTTGCTTTACATGAGTCCAATAAGGCTTTTCGGACTTAAAACTTGAAAACTCGAAACGCCGCAAGTTCCTGTACGTCTCTATAATCTGCATTCATTTTCTAATAGATATTAAAAGGACGTCTTTTACTGTTTTTTAAAAAATATTTTTAAATGTAAATGTGGGTTTGTTATTTAAAGATTGCGTAGAAAGCAGCGAAGAAAAGGGAGGATGCAGGTTTCGCGTTGTGTTATGTCCCTTAGATCAGCGCTACTCAAAGTGCCGGTCCGTGGGCCATCCACCGCCGGTCCGCAGAATTTATCAAGAACGGAAAGAAAAATATAATTATAATCCTCCACTTGCAACCATTAATATTAACCATACAGGATATGTTAATTTTTGGCAATAAGCACATAAAATGAAACAAATAAAATAAAATACATTGCGCTAGCATATGTAAAATACTACACCGGTCCCTGGAGCACTATTAAAAATTCCTGCCGGTCCGCCATACTAAAAACAATTGAGAAAATCACGCGTTTGTTTCCTTTGCTCTTGGTTCTTACTGGAGTTTAGTTCATTATCGGCACAAAATAAACATCGCATCTCTTGTATGCAAAAACGTTATATATAAATATGTACATGTATGTTCATTCAAGAAAAAAATATTCTAGTACACTGGTATAAATATACCCCTCCCACTTTTTTTTATAAAAATCCTTTATATTAACTCCTGGTGTCTGCTTGCTTGCGCCCTTGTCGCCAAAACTTTGGATCGATTTTAAGCCCCATTTTCTCGTAAGCTAGCGAGCTGAAATTTAGCAGGCAGTTTCGTGGCGACGATAAAAACTATGTATCAAAATTGCAGATCGATAGCATGTACCGTAATTAAATTATTCAATTTTTAGATTATTTTATTTATTCCTATGTACCATGTTATTTTTTGAGATAGAGTGTTGCGGTGTGTATTATATTGAACAACCTTTCTGTCGCGCAATAAGGTGAGTATTTTATTGACACCACTTTTTATAAACATATTCCTGATCGGTGCGCATTATATTAAACACGTTTTACGACACATAACTACAATTTTGTATTTTTGGATGGTCTTGCGCTGCGTATTATAATGAACATTCTTTTAGTTACGTCTCGTACATAAAGGATTTATAGTCAAAAACTTGTGTTTTTTTTTACGAGTTTTTTTTATTTACAAAACAAAAACTGTTAATCTTTGTAGTATTATAAATCTTACTCTCCACAGTCAAATTAACAGTGTGACTTGTAATGTGCCATTACTCAATCTCCATTTATGAGATAATGTGACCTGCAACATTATGTGAACCATGTGTCACGATGTATGCCATAATGTAATCTCGATCATCACTTGTTGTATGCCGTAATGTTACCTGCGCCATCAAATGACCCGTGGCACGTTGCATGTCATAATGTTGCATACAACCATCAAATGAACCTTGGGACGTATCTTAACTTTTCGTACATGGCGTCGGTGACCTGCCTGTCCGCACCCGCCCTGACACACGTGTAACCGAGACAGAAATACTTCCTCTCTGAGCCAAACAGCCCGTATTGTCCACTTCGACACGTGTACGTCATGACGTCCACTTGTTGCTGACGGAGAAATTCCGATGAGTACATGGCACCGATCACCTGTTGGTCAGTGCTGGACAGACCCCTGGTCAACAGGGCCTGTCTGGTTGACTTGTAGGATTTCAAAAATTTCTCGATTACCTGAAAATATAAAACAAAACACTAATATTTAGTCAGATTTTAAAATTTGTTGACGGAGGGGCGCGGTGGTCGAGCAGCGCGCTCGGCTGTTGAACCGAGAGCCATGGGTTCGAGTCTCGGCACAACAGCCGAGTGCGCTGCTCGACCACCACGTAGGCAGGGCCCGTTTCTCGTGACAAAGGTGGTCCCTGGGTCCGCCCAGCTCCTAATGGGCAACTGAAATCAGTTGGGGAAGTAAAGGCGTCTGGGAATTGAGCTAGCCACACAAATCCCTCGCATCCCATGGCTATAAATTCTATAAAAACTTATGAACGCACCTACACTTGCCCCATAGACCGACATGGTCTGAAAGGTGAACTTTACTTTTTTTTACAACTTTTTACATCCGAATGCCGGTGTATAAAATCTTAGCTGTTTTAAAATATGGTTAGCTTTTAAAAAGAATGTAAGAACTCTTGCAAGAGTTAATGTCGTCTCAACAGGTAATTATTATTATTTTTTTGCTTAATGTAATAACGAGACACTTGAATGTTGAAGGGTATTAAGAAAGCAGACTGCCTGGCCAAAGCCAGGTCGGCTCAACCCAAATCAGACGTTCCAGTCTCTTCTCTCGGGGTAAAAGCCTGGCATGCAGACCCCATTAGGAACAAGACGTAACAGAAATTCTCCGGGCCATGTGAAACAGACCATTAAAGGAAACTTCGCAACACTGTCCCACCAACTCGTACTTCAATAGGCTAGAGCACAACAGAGATTTAAACTCCAGGCTAGCCGTTGAAACAGTGGTGTACCTTTTTGAGCCGCATCAGCTACATGTTTTTTTTTCCTTTTGTCCTTCTTCTTTAAGTTAGAAGAAAATTATATTATTATTTTTAAATGTCTTCATTCACAAACTCAACAAAAACTATGACCCTGCTTATACCGAGGGAAGACAATAGTAGTATAGGTTGTCAATTTGGGTTAGATTTTTGGTGGCGTCGGTGGCGTTTTGACGTCACCACAGCTGTTGCCTTTACCGGCGGCGGTGCGCGGTAATTAATTAGTGTCATGTTGTTATACAACATGTTAATTAGTGTTAGACACGTTTGAGATGTTTGACAGGTTAATTAGTATGTCATGATAATTATGTTAATTATGTTAATTAGGATGACATGTTCATTAGGACATGTGGCGGGAAATTCAAATGTGTGGTGTTTAAAGGGGGAGAGTCGTGTATTTTGTATTTAATGTTTAAGTTACTTCCCCTTTTTTATTTTTTATGTAATTTTTTATTTCATTTTTAACTTTTTAATATTTATTTAAAAATTTATTTTGTGTACTGAGTGGTCCTCAAATTATTTTTCATTTTATTTATCATTTAATTATTAAGTATTTCTCAAACTATTTTTTATTTATTTTGAATTGTGTTTTATTGCTGAAAGGAAGTATTTAAGTATTCTCAAGGTATTATATTATTTTTTAATTGTATTTTATTCCCTGAATGGTCGTATTGAAAGGTTCTCAAGCTATTTCTCTTTATTTTTCATTGTATTGTTGAACGGTAGTATTAAAAGGTTCTCAATGTATTTTACTATTTTTTAATTGTAAATTATTTTTCGAATGGTAGTATTTAAGGGTTTTAATAACATGTTTCATGTTGTTAGGCGCTGTATTTTTTTGGGTTACTCTGCTGGACAGGTGTTGTTGGTGGTGAATTTAATTATAATAACATAGTGGGGGTAGATGATGGTATAGGTTACATGAGGAATGGTTTACTATATATTATAATTAATTAGACAAATTTAGGAGGGTTGAAAAAATGGCGGGTTTGGCTGTTGATCTGATGTTAGTATAGATGTAGTGGTATAAAGTATGTACTAAAAGTGACGAAGTGGATTTAGAATACGTTGTTTTAGGTTAAAATCATTAGTACAAACGAGGCGAGTGGTTTGGATGACCATATGTTACCGCTTGATTTATTGATGTTTTTAATAGTTAGTGGAGGTATGGAATGTGGTTCAGGACAAGTAAGGCGTTGGCTAAGGTTAAAATCAATAGAACAAATGAGGAGAGGGGTATGAATGGGCGCTATTGCAGATGTTGGTGGTTAATTTAAGGTTGTTTTCTTTGTAAATATAAATAATTTTAGTAGTTTTATAGGATTTTTTAAACTGAAGTAGCAGTTTTCATCTTAGTGTGGGGTCTATGTTATATGTTTTAAAAAGGTCTTTTTTTTCTTTTTTTTTCTTAGTGTTTCTTAATTCTAGGGTTTCCACTAAGTTTATTTGACAGCTTCAACCATGCTTCTTATCTTAGTATCGGGAATATTTTCTAAGTTTAAGGGTGTTTCCTTTCTTCATTTTAATACTTTTTAATAGATTCATAGTTTAAGTCAAGAGGTCTTCTATGTATCTTTTCTTAACTAGATGTAATCATCTAGTAGCAGTAATATTATGTAAGGTTAAGCTAGTGATTTTCTTCATGTTTTTTTTATTCATTAGAGGTGCTTATCTTAATGTCACGGACAGTTTTATAAAGTTCAATGGTGTTTTTGGTTGCATTTTTTCATAATTAGATGTGCTATCTACTCTTGACAATATTTTATAAGTTTAAGGGTCTTGTTTTGTTTTGGTTTTTTTCTTAGCTAGAAGTTCTCCTCTTAGGGACAGGGACATATTTTTAAATTTCAACAGAATCATTTTCTTAGCGTTTTTTCTTATTTAGGGATTCTCAGCTTAAGTCCAAGGACAGATTTCCAGGTTTAAGGGGACTCGAGTTTGTTTCTTTTCTTAACTAGAGACTCTCAATATAGTGTCGCGAATAGTGTTGAAGATCAATGGGTCCTTTTTTGGTGTTATTTACAGATTCTAATCTTAAGATCGGGCACAGCTTTCTAAGTTACGTTGTCATTTTTGTTAATGCTATTTTCTTAACTAGAGATTCTCATCTTAGCGTAGAGCACGATTCTATAAGTGCAATGGTCTTTTTGTTTTTGTTTTTTTGTTACTTACGCATTCTCCTCTTAGGGACAGGGACAGTTTTCTATGTTACGTTGTATTTTTTGTTCATGCTATTTTCTTAACCAGAGATTCTCATCTTAGTGTCGAGCACGATTCTATAAGTTCAATTGTCTTTTTTTGTTTTTTTTTGTTACTTACGCATTCTCAGCTTAAGTCCAAGGACAGATGTCTAATTTCCCGGAATCATTTTTGTGCATGCTATCTTCTTAACTAGAGATTCTCAATATAGTGTATAGCACGATTCTATAAGTTCAATGGTCTTTTTGTTTTTGTTTTTTGTTACTTACGCATTCTCCTCTTTGAGACAGCGACAGATTTCTAATTTCAAGGGAGTCATTTTCTTCGTGTTTTTATTTATTTATTTCAGTTAGTTATCTTAATGGCGCGGGCAGTTTTTATAAAGTTCAACAGTGTTTGTTTGTTTTTCTTTCTCCATATACTATCGGTACCAAATTTGGTAATTTTTTAAAACAATCCTTGGCGTATTTTTGTGATAGATTTTTTTAGTTCTGTTGAATAATATTATTTAAACTTGAAGAAATTTTTACTAGTGTCAGGTAGACTTTGATAAACTGCTTAAGTTTTTGTAATTCATCCATTCAACTGGTGTTGTAAATAATTTTTAACTGAGGGTTTTTTTTATTCGTAAGAGTAGCTTTTGAAAAGTAATTTATTATTCTGTAAATTAATTTTAATTTTTGTAAACAAGTTATCTCACAATTGTATTTTTTTGGGTCTAGTTTTAAACCGAAATTCAGGTGTAAACTAGGTGATCTCTTGTAAAGTTTTGTAAAGAAGGTTATAATTTATTGTTTTGGTTAAAATTTACACATTCTTTAAATCAGTAATTGTTAACATTGGTAGGTAATTTTTGAGGAAGGGAAAATATGTGAAAACAGGTGATCGTTGTAGCGAACGTTTAGGAAGCTATAGTGTATCACTAGGGGTTATTACAAGTGATTGGTAAATATTTACAGTTTTATGTTTAGACTTGATACACAAACGATTAGATGATGTGGTACCTAGTTGGTCACCACATGTTGTTAATAGACGCGAGTCATTTATTGATCAGGGAAGTGAAACAGATGGGTTAAGCTACAGGCGAAAATATGAAGGCTGGTGAAATATAAAATAGGTCAACTACTCGGCCAGATTCCTTTATACAGGTTGAAAAGTTTCGCGTTTGCGATAATTAAACATCTGTTGGCCACAAAGCGGTGTAGAAATTTATGGAAGGGCCATTGATTTTCTTTTTCATTAGGTTGTGACTTATCGCTGAGTAATATCTTTAAATAACATTATATTAAAAGACATCTTCCTAACTTTTGTGTTAAGAATTATAGTGGGTGCAGTAGTTTGTACGTTTTATCAAGTCCCAGTGGTTGCTGTTGTTTGTTCATTATATGTCTTTCACATGAATACAGCAAACCAGTACAATAAACCAATCTTTAATCCCGATCTTTAAGGTCCATACATGGGAATACTTACAAACATTTTTTGTTTAAGTAATGTAAGCTATTAGTTTTAGAGTTATGTTTTACAAAGAGAAACTCATACTCTCACACGACAGGGTTTTTTTTTACATTAAGGCTTTAAGTTTTTCCCCTTTTTTAGTCTCGTTCTTGTTAATAGGTGTGATAGAAAGTTCTAGGTAAAGACAAGCTGTATTTAGTTTTATGTTCTGTCCACAATGGCCCCCTGACTACGAATAAGTTGTTCTTTGGGTTTGTAAAAATACGTGTATGTTATTATGGTGTACTCCAACCTAGACATTGTTTTGTCTAGGAGATATGAAGATTTTTTCTATGTAAGTAAGGTTCAGAATAGTTAAGGGGTTGGGAGGTAACCATTATAACATAGATTGTAGTACTAGCTGCGATGAAAGTGTTGACATGTAAGAAAAGTTAAGAACTTCTTAGGTACGGGCGGTAATCACATCATGGATGGTTTTATCAACCCTCTGACGAAGTTGGTCTGTTTGAGAAAATTTTATAAAATATTTTATGTGCCGGGTGGTAATCCCTGACATGACCTGTAAGGATGTATGCTAAGATACAGACAAAGTCAGTAAGGGTGGTAGACGATATGGATGTGAGGATGGCAGTTGGATGCGTCGAAAAATGTTTACGTTGTCGACAAGGGAGAACAAATGTATGCCGTTAGAGTAATAGTAACAGACTTGGAATTTGTCGGGCGTGTTTGTAAATGAGAGTAAAGTAAACGGTTTTGTCACGGTAACAAACGAAGTAGGAAGGGAGAACAAAGATACACCGCTCGAATAAAAGTAAACTTGTAGAAAGACAAACGGTCGTGAAAAAGAAAACGATGGTCATGTTTTCTTTTAAGGGAGGGTTATAATTTTTTTTTCCTAGAGACACATTTAACAACATCGTTGTTCCATCTTTCTTCCTTCGTTTATTTGTGTTTGTAACTCTGTTTAGTTTTGTTGATGTCGTAGACTTCAAGAGGTCTTTCTAAGCATTTATAAAAAAAAATATTTGTCTTGATAATCATTTAGTCGACATGTTGAGATTTCATTTTTTCTTCTGATGGTTTTCTTTTAGTTTCAAGAGGAATGATTTTTGAGGAGATGAGACGTAACCGTTTGAATGCCAGACATAAGCGCAAAGTTCAACGAGACATGGTTCGCGCCATTTACATGATCGACTTGAGCTATCGTGTATCCACTATGTCCGATTAGAAGCCCATCACAGGAGGTACGGTGGGTGCAACCTACCAGACTAGAAGAATTTTTCGTTCGACTAGTGAAACGGATAAACAAGAACGATGATCCTGATGATCTTGTGATGTTTCTTAGTTGTAACACATAGGGTCTAACGACGGTTATAAGACATTAACGATAGATGATAATAAGACTGAGGATACACCGCCACTTAGATAAAATTTGACTGGTTGAATTACAAAAACTTAAGCAGTTTATCAAAGTCTACCTGACACTAGTAAAAATTTCTTCAAGTTTAAATAATATTATTCAACAGAACTAAAAAAATCTATCACAAAAATACGCCAAGGATTGTTTTAAAAAATTACCAAATTTGATACCGATAGTATATGGAGAAAGAAAAACAAACAAACACTGTTGAACTTTATAAAAACTGCCCGCGCCATTAAGATAACTAACTGTAATAAATAAATAAAAACACGAAGAAAATGACTCCCTTGAAATTAGAAATCTGTCGCTGTCTCAAAGAGGAGAATGCGTAAGTAACAAAAAACAAAAACAAAAAGACCATTGAACTTATAGAATCGTGCTATACACTATATTGAGAATCTCTAGTTAAGAAGATAGCATGCACAAAAATGATTCCGGGAAATTAGACATCTGTCCTTGGACTTAAGCTGAGAATGCGTAAGTAACAAACAAAACAAAAAAAAGACAATTGAACTTATAGAATCGTGCTCGACACTAAGATGAGAATCTCTGGTTAAGAAAATAGCATGAACAAAAAAGACAACGTAACATAGAAAACTGTCCCTGTCCCTAAGAGGAGAATGCGTAAGTAACAGACCATTGAACTTATAGAATCGTGCTCTACGCTAAGATGAGAATCTCTAGTTAAGAAAATAGCATTTACAAAAATGACAACGTAACTTAGAAAGCTGTGCCCGATCTTAAGATTATAATCTGTAAATAACAAAAACAAAAAAGACCAATTGATCTTCAACACTATTCCCGACACTATATTGAGAATCTCTAGTTAAGAAAAGAAACAAACTCGAGTCTCCTTGAACCTAGAAATCTGTCCTTGGACTTAAGCTGAGAATCCCTAATTAAGAAAAAACGCTAAGAAAATGATTCTGTTGAAATTTAAAAATATATCCCTGTCCCTAAGAGAAGAACTTCTAACTAAGAAAAAACAAAACAAAACAAGACCCTTCAACTTATAAAATATTGTCAAGGGTAGATTAGCACATCTAATTATGAAAAAATGCAACCAAAAAGACCATTGAACTTTATAAAACTGTCCGTGACATTAAGATAAGCACATCTAATGAATAAAAAAAACATGAAGAAAATCACTAGCTTAACCTTATAAAATATTACTTCTACTAGATGATTACATCTAGTTAAGAAAAGATACATAGAAGACCTCTTGACTTAAACTATGAATCTATTAAAATGCATTAAAATGAAGAAAGTAAAAACCCTTAAACTTAGAAAATATTCCCGATACTAAGATAAGAATCATGGCTAAAGCTGTCAAATAAACTTAGTGGAAACCCTAGAATTAAGAAACACTAAGAAAAAAAAGAAAAAAAAGACCTTTTCATAACATAGACCCCCACACTAAGATGAAAACTGCTACTTCATTTTAAAAAATCCTATAAAACTACTAAAATTATTTATATTTACAAAGAAAACAACCTTAAATTAACCACCAACATCTGCAATAGCGCCCATTTATACCCCTCTCCTCATTTGTTCTATTGGTCTTAACCTAAGCCAACGCCTTACTTGTCCTGAACCACATTCCATACCTCCACTAACTTATTAAAAACATCCATAAATCAAGCGGTAACATATGGTCATCCAAACCACTCGCCTCGTTTGTACTAATGATTTTAACCTAAAACAACGCGTTCTAAATCCACTTCGTCACTTTTAGTACATACTTTATACCACTACATCTATACTAACGTCAGATAAACAGCCAAATCCGCCATTTTTTTCAACCCTCCTAAATTTGTCTAATTAATTATAATATATAGTAAACCATTCCTCATGTAACCTATACCATCGTCTGCCCCCACTATGTTATTATAATTAAATTCACCACCAACAACACCTGTCCAGCAGAGTAACCCAAATAAAATACAGCGCCTAACAACATGATACACATAAAACTGTAATTAAAACCCATAAATACTACCATTCGAAAAATGAAATACAATTAAAAAATAATAAAATACCTTGAGAACCTTTTAATACTATTTTTCAACAATACAATGAAAAATGAAGAGAAATAGCTTTAGAACCTTTAAATACTACACTTCAGGAAATAAAATACAATTAAAAAATAATATAATACCTTGAGAATCCTTAAATACTTCCTTTCAGCAATAAAATACAATTTAAAATATATAAAAAATATTTTGAGAAACACTTAATAATTAAATGAAAAATAAAATAAAAAATAATTTGAGGACCACTCAGTACACAAAAAAAATGTTTAAATAAAAATTAAAAAGTTAAAAAATTAAATAAAAATTACATAAAAAATAAAAAAGGGGAAGTAACTTAAACATTAAATACAAAATACACGATTATACCCCTTTAAACACCACACATTTGAATTTCCCGCCACATGTTCTAATGAACATAATTAACATAATTATCATGACATACTAATTAACCTGTCAAACATCTCAAACGTGTCTAACACTAATTAACATGTTGTATAACAACATGACACTAATTAATTACCGCGCACCGCCGCCGGTAAAGGCAACAGCTGTGGTGACGTCAAAACGCCATCGACGCCACCAAAAATCTAACCCAAATTGACAACCTATAGTACTGACAATGTTGTTTGGTGAAGCAATGCCCTGAATTTGCTATTGGAAGCTCTATAAATGACAGCAGAATGACCCATCGTTTTTATTTTCTGGCACTGAAGAATGCACAACGCAGATAAATCATTGGACATGTGTTTATCCTCGAGAAGCGACTTCATTAGGATTTTTTTTTCTTGAAATGATGGAAAAAAATATTTTCAACAAGACATTTTCAATTATATATCTCAAGCAATTTTTTTTAAAAATCACAAACAGAAACTGCTATTTAAATTTAACGGATTTTAAATTGGACATTGAGAGTTTTCTAACTATATAACACATTTCATTTTTAAAAACGATCACAATAATTGAAATTTTACTTCAAATCAGATCAGATGAATTGAACTCAGGGTGGGAGAAAATTAAAAACGGCATTACATAAGAAACAATTCCATTAGTTTTTGTTTTGTTTTTTGTTTGAATTAAAAACTTTTATATTATAACTAGAACCGTGCTACACCATTGCTTATGATTGAATCTTAGACCTACAAAACACCATCACCTTGACTGTTCCTAGAAACAGGCCACCTGCCACCCACACGTGATTAAACTTGACATAGCTCCAGGGGGTCGCACCCGCCAGTTCAGACCTCGGCGTGACCTCAGAGAATCCTATCCGGCTGTTGTTGAAGTCTGCGGGGACGTCTAGCCGGAACCTGCTGTTCTGTGGCGGTCTGGCGACCATGTCCCTGTGTTACACAGAAATCGATTACTTCACTGCTCTGACGATTCAAAGGAATAATTTTTACTCTGACATTGATCCCATGAATCAAACAATAGGGGAACATACCGTATATACACGTTCTATAGCCAGTTCGTTCATGAGCCGACCCCCCCTCCACTTTTGGAAGAGTAAAGTATTAAAAGTGTATAACCCGCTCGCAAGCCGACCCCACAAAAATAATAGGACAGCTTAAATAAAATGGTACACATTTTTTAAAAATCTATTAGCTAAATTGGTCATTATGATTGTTTACTTTGTACAGCCTATATTTGTCTTTGTGCTCTTTGTTAGGCAAGAGTTAGCTGTATTTAAAAAAAAATAATTCTTTGGTAAACGGTGACGAAAGCACGTACATTAAAATTCGTTGTTGACAAAAGAAATTGTAAAAAAAATTATTAAAATGATTAAATTAGGTAAGTGCAGATGTTTAATAATATATTACAGCTTCTGGTAGAGCAGTAGAATCTTGTAGAATGTAGAAAAGGACCTTGATGATCTACAATAACAACACGACATTCAATACCCATGCAGAAATACGTTAATGGCCCGCTCGTAAGCCGACCCCCACACTTTTCCCCCTAGATTTTGTCAAAAAAATGGCCGGCTTGCGAACGAGCATGTACGGTAATTAATCGACAAATTATGGTATTTATTGATTGGATTTCTAGGTAGCCTCCATTTTCCAAGAAACAATTCTGTGGCCCGGTAACTTCCCCCCCCCCTTCACAGTACCCCTCCATTCCCCAAGTTACTCTCCTTTCCCCAAGTTACCCTCCATTCCCCAAGTTACTCTCGATTCCCTGAGTTACTCTCCATTCCCCAAGTTACCCTCCATTCCCCAAGTTACCCTCCATTCCCCAAGTTACCCTCCTTTTCCCGAGTTACTCTCGATTCCCCAAGTTACTCTCGATTCCCCAAGTTACTCTCCATTCCCCAAGTTATTCTCGATTCCCCAAGTTACTCTCCATTCTCGAGTTACTCTCCATTCCCCAAGTTACTCTCCATTCCCCAAGTTACCCTCCATTCCCAAAATACCCTCCATTCCCCAAGTTACCCTCCATTCTCCGAGTTACTCTCCATTCCCAAAGTTACCCTCCATTCCCAAAATTTACCCTCCATCCCCAAGTTACCTTACATTCCCCAAGTTACACTCCATTCCCCAAGTTACCTCCATTCCCCAAGTTACTATCCATTCCCCAAGTTACCTTACATTCACCAAGTTACCCTCCATTCCCCAAGTTACCCTCCATTCCCCAAGTTACCCGCCATTCCCCAAGTTACCCTACATTCCCCAAGTTACTATCCATTCCCCAAGTTACCCTCCATTCCCCCAAGTTACCATCCATTCCCCTAGGTAACAAACACTTCCCCCAGACAAACCAAAAGGTATGCTCAAAGGTACGGGGTACGTTTATAATTAATGACATCTGATCTTTGTGAAAAAATCGATAAATTTTATCGGGATTCTAGTAATAACGGTGGCTTGTTTAATAATCGTGATCCCTTAACATGTCTTTAGTTCAAGCAAATTTTCTTTTTAAATCCTTTATATTAACTCGTGGTTTCTGTTAGGTTGATTATTTGCTTGCTTGTCGCCAAAATTTTTGATCGATTTTGAACCCACTTTGTCGTAAGCTCGCGAGCTGAAATTTTGCAGGCAGTTTCGTGCCGATTATAAAAAGGATGTATCGAAATTTCAGATCGATGGCATGTACTGTAATTAAATTATTGAATTTTTATATTATTTTATTTATCTCTATGTATCATGTTGTTGTTTTTTGAGATAGAGTGTCGCTGTGCGTATTATATTGAACAACCTTTCTGTCGCGCAATAAGGTGCGTATTTTATTGACAACACTGTTTTATAAACATATACCTGATCGGTGCGCATTATATTAAACATGTTTTACGACACAACTACAATTTTGTATTTTTGGATGGTCTCACGCTGCGTATTAAAATGAACATTCTTTTAGTTACTTGTCGTACATAAAGGATTTATAGTCAAAAACTTGTTTTTTTTAACGTTTCTTTTTATTATGTTTATTTTTAGACACTTCTAAAACTCAGCAAAGCGTTTGCTGCTATGGCTTAGCAATGTTTGAGAATTGTCCCATCGACCAACTTATTATGGGAACTTGGGCCCCGAAAAGTATACCCGATCATTCAAATGTCGATATGACCGTCCTATTTTCTGAACAGATTGTCCGCCAGGAACAGGAGCTTGACCTCTGTCGATTATTTTCGTTTTAATGATAATAAATATACTTTTTTTTACGAAATGGTCGTTCACGTTTCTTGGAGTTTGCCTGTGGTTTTCGGTTTTGGTGGCGGAGGGGGTAGAAAAAAATAATTCTGGGGTGGGTGGTATCTTGAGTGAAGAGACGTGTTGAGGGTGTCCACCGCCATTTTTTGGTGACGTCATACCAACTGCTCCCTCAAAGGTTCGTTGGGCCTTGTGCAAAGTAAAAAAAAACACAACTCGTTGCACAGCACACATTTTTTTTCGTGTGCAATATTTTTACACCATTGGCTGCGCGGTAATCCAAAACTTGCTGCGTGGCGTCGTTCAGATATCGGCGAGGCTGGACAGCTTAATGGAAACTCGGAGTAACAAATATTCGTAGTCACACACTCTGATGTTAAATATTTTTTTTAAAACAAAAATTCGTCTTGACAGATGGAATGATGAGGTGTGTTATATCATTGAACTTGTATGATCAGTACGCATGTCCACCAAAAGATGGGCTATTATTAGATAAAAATCCAAGACATCAGAGACGGAACACTGCTTGTTAGCCGAGTCTGCCTGCAACTGTTTGAACAAAGTAAAATTCTATCACGGTTCTTAACTAACTGAATACCAAAGCGAGCTACTGATCTGGATTTCAGAGGTGCGGCCCAAATGATCCTCATCATCATATATCATTGCTCTTCGTCCCATCTGGGGCATAGGCCACGAACAAAGTCTCTCCAGGCATCCCGGTCCTGCGCCAGTCTCTCAATCTGCCCCCAGCTGTGCCCGCTCATTTTTGTGTCTGCCTCCAGTTCTCTTCTCCAGGTCATTTTGGGACGACCTCTTTTCCTTTTGCCTTGGGGGTTCCATGTGAGGGCTTGTCTCACAATGCTGGATGTAGGCTTTCTGAGAGTGTGGCCAATCCATCTCCATTTGCGCTGGCGTATTAGCTCTTCCACTGGCTCTTGTTGTGTGCGTTGCCAGAGGTCCTCATTGGTGATGACATTTGGCCAGCGGATTCGGAGAATTGCTCGGAGACATGTATTTATAAAGGCTTGAAGCTTTTTAGAAATGGCTGCTGTTATTCGCCATGTTTCTGCTCCATACAGTAGGACAGGCTTTACTGTGGTGTTGAATATCCTGACCTTGGTATGAAGAGTCAAGTTGTTGCAGTTCCAAACTTTTTTTAGCTGTTTAAATGATGATCTTGCTTTGCCAATTCTCACTCTTACATCGGCGTCTGTCCCTCCTTGTGTGTCGATGATGCTTCCAAGGTATGTGAAGCTATCCACCTCTTCCAGATTTGTTTCTTCCAGTGTTATTGGAGTGTTGCTTGATGTGTTTATTTTAAGGACTTTGCTTTTTCCCTTATGGATGTTCAGGCCAAGGCAAGCAGAGAATTGTGCTACATTGTTGGTTTTCTCCTGCATCTGTTGCTGTGAGTGTGATAATAAGGCCAGGTCGTCCGCAAAGTCCAAGTCATCAAGTTGTTTCCATAGTGTCCACTGGATACCATTTCACTTCTGCTCTGTAGACATTTTCATTATCCAGTCGATGGTTAGCAGAAATAAGAATGGTGAAAGCAGACACCCCTGTCTGACTCCGGTCTGTACCTCAAAAGCCGCTGTTGCTTGTTGGCCATGGACAATTCTACATGTAAGTCCTTCGTAGGAAGCCTTAATTATGTCAGTCAGTTTTTGTGGTATCCCGTAGTGTCTTAGTAACTTCAGCAGGGTTGGCCTGTCAACACTATCGAAAGCCTTCTCATAGTCAATAAAGTTGATGTATAGTGGTGAGTTCCACTCCAGGGATTGTTCCAATATAATTCTCAGAGTGGCAATCTGGTCAGTGCATGATCTATCTTTTCTAAAACCTGCTTGTTGGTCTCTAAGATGGGTCTACCACTTCGGCGCCACCCCGGCAAAGCATACGAGTCTCAATGGTTAGGATCGCCGCTATGCGGGGGATAATCAATGACCTACCTAGGGTGCAACCCCCACTGGAAGGTAGCCAAATAAAGCCCTCGAATGCTACAAAACTCACTCATCTGAGTGGATCCCAGAGTACGAATCTGAATGGTTACAAAATCACTAATCTCAATGGATCCCATATTAAGAATGTGAATGGATCTAAAATCACGACTCATAGAGAATCTGAAACTCTCATTTCTGAATGTCAAACCCATCCCCCTCCCACCCCCACCCCCAAGAGCTACATTCCCTAGGACGCAGAAATGAAGTTAAAGGTCACCTCAAAATAACGTCACTCAGTTGGTGTGGGGGGTGTGGTGGCGGTGGTGGCGTTCGCCGTGTGAGGTCATCGTCGACCCAGTTGTGGCGGCGGTCGATTGCCGAGGAGCGACCAATCGCCGTTCAATGAAGGCACCGAGCCGAGACGGAGTGCGGGCGAACTTGAGGCGGTGGTGGGTGGCGGCGTGAAGGTTGGGGCTGGGGGTGAGACGGGTGTGTGTGTGTGTGTGGTGGGGGGTGTAAAGAATCTGAACAGATTCACATCCCCTTTTGGAACCTGCACATGGAGTCACACATAAGTCAACAACGCATGTCTCACTGGTAAGAAAAAAAAAGTCACGTTTTCTTTTTTTTTAAATATCATGAGAATCGTCAAGTCTTCAGAAAATAACGATGTTTGTTGGGCAGGGATTTTTGCACTTGTTACTTGTATGTGTGTTTATTGGCGTGCTGGGCAATGTTCCCTCTAAGCGGCGCTGCTGCGCGGCCGAGCATATATAGGGGCCGTCCATAAATGACGTCACGCGTCACATGGGGTAGGGGGTCACGCGTCAAACGGGGAGGGGGTCACGCGTCATACGGGGACTGGGCTCACGCATGTGTGACGATGGTTGACGTTGGGGAGGGGGTGTTTAAGAAATTGACGTCGTATAAAAAAACGCACAACTTAATATAAAAGTTTCACTTCAATATTTGATTTTTGCAATTTATTTCATGGCGTTTTAAATGGCTTCTCACGTGTGACGATATTATATTTCAGACTTACACTAAATACATTTTTTTATTTAAATGACAAAAAGTAATTTGAAACGTGCTAATTTTCAATAAGAATATACGGGTTTGGGGAGGGGGGTGTCAAAGCTTTGTGACGTCATTTTAGGGGGGGGGTCTATCAAAATTTAAGATCGATCGAATGTACCGTAATTAAAATAATGAATTTTTAGTTTATCTCAATGTATCTCTATGTGTAGCGTCTGCTATAGTTGACCTTTCACTGGTTTCACTCCAGCCCTCAAAATGTCACAGGGGCTTGTCGCGAGTTGCATGTTATATTGAACATAATCAATACTCTTAGTTATGTCTCATTTAAAAGGTATTTATATTCGAAAACGTTGTTTTTACGGGTTGATTTTTATTTTTACTTTGCACACCGACCAACAAACCTGAGAGAGAACATTGGGGGCGGGAATGTGCTGCATACACTAAGTATTTAAAAGGCTAGTCAGAAGAAGTAACGACAACTGCCAACTACACGAGCATTATTATCCCAGTAGACACAAGCAAGCAAACATTGGTGGCAAGATGGTGTCAACATCCGACCTACTAATTTCACTAGACTTAACCCGCATTGAAGGAAAGTAATTTACAGAGAACCTCCCATTAGTTTTAAAATCAAGGACACCTGTCATAAGCGTCTTTTAAACGCAGCCTTTACCTCAGTCCCCTAACTCTAACCATTAGAACAGTGCTACTCAAAGTGGTGATCCGCGGACCGGTTCCGGTCCGTGGTTCATCCGCAGCCTTTCAGCAGAATGTATCGATAAAGGAGATAAAATATAATTATAGCCCCCGATTTACTCAATTTTCCGGCAATAAGCACATAAAAATGAAAATATAGAATGAAATCAATTTCATTTTCCTACCACGTCAGTACAGTTAAATAGAGAACCGGTACCTGGAGCAATCGAAAAACATTTCCTGACGGCCACCATACTATTACAGGGGGGAGGTGACGAAGGCATTTTCCCGATACATTCATTGTATTGTGGCAACTTTTCAGGGCCGCTCATACCATGTTTGATAACCATTTTCTGACAACGACTGCATCTATTCAACTTTAAAAAAAAATCGGCCTTGTTATGTAACCCAGGTCTATACACCGTCATCTCCAGACGCCCCCACCCCGGGGAATAACTCTGATATAATATAATCCAATCATCATAAAATCCCGTCTAATTTACCGTTGTTTGCCGCAGCTTTCAAGCTCGTCAAAATCCTCATTCATTTTTAAAACTCTTATATTAACTTCGAAATCTTGTCTGTCTTCGTACGTCGGTCGGGTGGAAAAACAAAAGTAAAAAATGACCTTCTTCCCGTGATCCGATCGAGCTGACATTTGGCACACGGACCCGTCTCACCTAAAAATGCATCGTATCAGATCGATCGAACGTACCGTAATTAAATTAATGCATTTTTATTTTATCTCTATACGAGGTATGTAATTCGATTTGACGGCTTGTTATTGTTGTTTTTTTTCACGTGAAAGCTCAGTTCGCACGTTGACGCCATGTACCGGGGTGCTTTTGTCTACATTTTACGTCTCACGCTGAGCTCGGTCCAGCGATCGGTGACCAGACTTTTACCCTCTCCCACCCCCCCCACCCCCCAGGTTTATGAAGCAAAGTTGAGTTAAGACAGATTCAGTCTGTAAATGTTTGTCGAGTTTGAAAATAATCAATAATTTTAGTTATTTCTCATATATAAGGGATTTATAGTCAAAAGCTTTGTTTTTACGGGTTTGTTTTATTAAATCCCTTATATTAACTTCAAAATCTTGTCTGTCGTCATCTCTCTCTGTCGTGATTTCTGTCTTGGGCGGGCGGAAAAACAAAAGTAAAAAATGACCCACTTCCCGTAATGTCATCGAGCTGAAATTTGGCACACGGACCCGTGTCACCTAACAATGCATTGTATCAAAATTTAAGATCGATTGAACGTACCGTAATAAAATTAATACATTTTTAGTTTATCTATATAAACAATAGGTAGCGGTCGCTATTGTTTACATTTTACGGGTCACTTGACTTCATGCCAGCCATCGGAGAACACATCTCGTGTTTTAACCAGGTGTACCGGGGTGCTTTTGTTTACATTGTACGTGTCACGCTGAGCTCGGTCCAGCGATCGGTGACCATACCTTTCCCCTCTCCCACCACCCCCACCGCCGGGTTATAAAGCAAATTGCAGTTAAGGCAGATTCAGTCTGTAAATGTTTGTTATTCCTAAACATAATCAATACTGTTAGTTATGTCTCATATATAAGGGATTTATAGTCAAAAACTTTGTTTTTACGGGTTTGTTTTATTAAATCATTTATATTAACTCGTGGTGTCTGGTTGCTTGCTTGCGCCCTTGCTTGCTTGTCGCCAAAACTTTGGATCGATTTTAAACTCACTTCCTCGTTATCTAGCCAGCTGAAATTTTGCAGGCAGTTTCGTACCGATAATAAAAACAATGTATCAAAATTTCAGATCGATCACATTACCGTAAT
>CALYLW010002899.1:24517-41512 GCA_944989445.1 Ampullaceana balthica | reverse complement strand
ATCAAGTTGTTATGTACCAAGTTTGGTCAAGATCCATTCATTTTCCAAGCAGCTAAGCCCTAAACTAATTTTTATATAGCTCATATAAGAAAAATTCTCATTATGGGCCCCCGGCGCCCCATGAGTGTTAAATTTTGAAAAAAAAGTAGCCTATTTCCATCGCTGGAGCGTACTCAAAAGTCTCCAAAAGTTTCATGGCGATCGGATGAATGGTTTAGTCAGCTATAACAGACATGCATACATACATACTTTGATTTTTATATATATAGATAATATCTGGTGGCTTAAAGTTACTTTCCTGAACGATTTATTTGAAAATTTGAACAACCCCAATTTGAGTCTACAAGGAGCGAAAGAGAACATCATTACAATTAGCTGCAAGCTACAAGCTTTCAAAGAAAAACTAGATGTCTGGATTAAAAATGCTGAGAACAAAAAATTTGACTTACTGCCAGGCGTCAATGCGTCATCGGTCAAGGATTAACTATCAGCTGAGATCCAAAAACATTCCAAAATCTTCAAGCATCTTTTTTTAATTACTTCACATCGCTCGAAACGCAGCAATATGAGTGGGTTTTGAACTTATTCGTCGTTCAAGATATTTCTGTTCTGTCGATGATTGAACAAGAAAATTTGATCGACATCAGAAACGATATGATCCATAAAAATGAGTTTGCAGAAAAAGAGCTAACAGCTTTCTGGATGGCCCTCTGACATGAATTCTCTCAACTGGCTAAACGCGCAATCGAATTATTACTACCTTTTGGATCTTCATATCTCTGCGAACTTGGTTTTTCTGCCCTGACAGAAATCAAATCCAAAAAAACGTGAAAGACTGCAGATGATAGAGAGAGAAATGAGAGTTTGCTTATCCAGCAATGAGCCGCATTTTGAGCTCATCTGCTCCAAAGAAAAGGCTCAAGTATCTCATTAATTATGAAAAATCTTTTGAATAAACACTGATTTCTTGTTTTTTGTAAGGTGTGCCGCGCAAATTTTTACCAGTTTAGTGTGCCGTGAACGATTTTCGGTTGGACAACACTGCCGTAACGTTTACCATACAGTTCCATATACCATACTGTACAATCTACCATACCGTACCATTTACAATACAGTAACATATACAAAACCATATACTGTACGAATTACCATACCGTAACGTTTACCATACAGTTCCATATACCATACTGTACAATCTACCATACCGTACCATTTACAATACAGTAACATATACAAAACCATATACTGTACGAATTACCATACCGTAACGTTTACCATACAGTTCCATATACCATACTGTACAATCTACCATACCGTACCATTTACAATACAGTAACATATACAAAACCATATTCTGTACGAATTACCATACCGTAACGTTTACCATACAGTTCCATATACCATACTGTACAATCTACCATACCGTACCATTTACAATACAGTAACATATACAAAAACCATATACTGTACGAATTACCATACCGTAACGTTTACCATACAGTTCCATATACCATACTGTACAATCTACCATACCGTACCATTTACAATACAGTAACATATACAAAACCATATACTGTACGAATTACCATACCGTAACGTTTACCATACAGTTCCATATACCATACTGTACAATCTACCATACCGTACCATTTACAATACAGTAACATATACAAAACCATATACTGTACGAATTACCATACCGTAACGTTTACCATACAGTTCCATATACCATACTGTACAATCTACCATACCGTACCATTTACAATACAGTAACATATACAAAACCATATACTGTACGAATTACCATACCGTAACGTTTACCATACAGTTCCATATACCATACTGTACAATCTACCATACCGTACCATTTACAATACAGTAACATATACAAAACCATATACTGTACGAATTACCATACCGTAACGTTTACCATACAGTTCCATATACCATACTGTACAATCTACCATACCGTACCATTTACAATACAGTAACATATACAAAACCATATACTGTACGAATTACCATACCGTAACGTTTACCATACAGTTCCATATACCATACTGTACAATCTACCATACCGTACCATTTACAATACAGTAACATATACAAAACCATATACTGTACGAATTACCATACCGTAACGTTTACCATACAGTTCCATATACCATACTGTACAATCTACCATACCGTACCATTTACAATACAGTAACATATACAAAACCATATACTGTACGAATTACCATACCGTAACGTTTACCATACAGTTCCATATACCATACTGTACAATCTACCATACCGTACCATTTACAATACAGTAACATATACAAAACCATATACTGTACGAATTACCATACCGTAACGTTTACCATACAGTTCCATATACCATACTGTACAATCTACCATACCGTACCATTTACAATACAGTAACATATACAAAACCATATACTGTACGAATTACCATACCGTAACGTTTACCATACAGTTCCATATACCATACTGTACAATCTACCATACCGTACCATTTACAATACAGTAACATATACAAAACCATATACTGTACGAATTACCATACCGTAACGTTTACCATACAGTTCCATATACCATACTGTACAATCTACCATACCGTACCATTTACAATACAGTAACATATACAAAACCATATACTGTACGAATTACCATACCGTAACGTTTACCATACAGTTCCATATACCATACTGTACAATCTACCATACCGTACCATTTACAATACAGTAACATATACAAAACCATATACTGTACGAATTACCATACCGTAACGTTTACCATACAGTTCCATATACCATACTGTACAATCTACCATACCGTACCATTTACAATACAGTAACATATACAAAACCATATACTGTACGAATTACCATACCGTAACGTTTACCATACAGTTCCATATACCATACTGTACAATCTACCATACCGTACCATTTACAATACAGTAACATATACAAAACCATATACTGTACGAATTACCATACCGTAACGTTTACCATACAGTTCCATATACCATACTGTACAATCTACCATACCGTACCATTTACAATACAGTAACATATACAAAACCATATACTGTACGAATTACCATACCGTAACGTTTACCATACAGTTCCATATACCATACTGTACAATCTACCATACCGTACCATTTACAATACAGTAACATATACAAAACCATATACTGTACGAATTACCATACCGTAACGTTTACCATACAGTTCCATATACCATACTGTACAATCTACCATACCGTACCATTTACAATACAGTAACATATACAAAACCATATACTGTACGAATTACCATACCGTAACGTTTACCATACAGTTCCATATACCATACTGTACAATCTACCATACCGTACCATTTACAATACAGTAACATATACAAAACCATATACTGTACGAATTACCATACCGTAACGTTTACCATACAGTTCCATATACCATACTGTACAATCTACCATACCGTACCATTTACAATACAGTAACATATACAAAACCATATACTGTACGAATTACCATACCGTAACGTTTACCATACAGTTCCATATACCATACTGTACAATCTACCATACCGTACCATTTACAATACAGTAACATATACAAAACCATATACTGTACGAATTACCATACCGTAACGTTTACCATACAGTTCCATATACCATACTGTACAATCTACCATACCGTACCATTTACAATACAGTAACATATACAAAACCATATACTGTACGAATTACCATACCGTAACGTTTACCATACAGTTCCATATACCATACTGTACAATCTACCATACCGTACCATTTACAATACAGTAACATATACAAAACCATATACTGTACGAATTACCATACCGTAACGTTTACCATACAGTTCCATATACCATACTGTACAATCTACCATACCGTACCATTTACAATACAGTAACATATACAAAACCATATACTGTACGAATTACCATACCGTAACGTTTACCATACAGTTCCATATACCATACTGTACAATCTACCATACCGTACCATTTACAATACAGTAACATATACAAAACCATATACTGTACGAATTACCATACCGTAACGTTTACCATACAGTTCCATATACCATACTGTACAATCTACCATACCGTACCATTTACAATACAGTAACATATACAAAACCATATACTGTACGAATTACCATACCGTAACGTTTACCATACAGTTCCATATACCATACTGTACAATCTACCATACCGTACCATTTACAATACAGTAACATATACAAAACCATATACTGTACGAATTACCATACCGTAACGTTTACCATACAGTTCCATATACCATACTGTACAATCTACCATACCGTACCATTTACAATACAGTAACATATACAAAACCATATACTGTACGAATTACCATACCGTAACGTTTACCATACAGTTCCATATACCATACTGTACAATCTACCATACCGTACCATTTACAATACAGTAACATATACAAAACCATATACTGTACGAATTACCATACCGTAACGTTTACCATACAGTTCCATATACCATACTGTACAATCTACCATACCGTACCATTTACAATACAGTAACATATACAAAACCATATACTGTACGAATTACCATACCGTAACGTTTACCATACAGTTCCATATACCATACTGTACAATCTACCATACCGTACCATTTACAATACAGTAACATATACAAAACCATATACTGTACGAATTACCATACCGTAACGTTTACCATACAGTTCCATATACCATACTGTACAATCTACCATACCGTACCATTTACAATACAGTAACATATACAAAACCATATACTGTACGAATTACCATACCGTAACGTTTACCATACAGTTCCATATACCATACTGTACAATCTACCATACCGTACCATTTACAATACAGTAACATATACAAAACCATATACTGTACGAATTACCATACCGTAACGTTTACCATACAGTTCCATATACCATACTGTACAATCTACCATACCGTACCATTTACAATACAGTAACATATACAAAACCATATACTGTACGAATTACCATACCGTAACGTTTACCATACAGTTCCATATACCATACTGTACAATCTACCATACCGTACCATTTACAATACAGTAACATATACAAAACCATATACTGTACGAATTACCATACCGTAACGTTTACCATACAGTTCCATATACCATACTGTACAATCTACCATACCGTACCATTTACAATACAGTAACATATACAAAACCATATACTGTACGAATTACCATACCGTAACGTTTACCATACAGTTCCATATACCATACTGTACAATCTACCATACCGTACCATTTACAATACAGTAACATATACAAAACCATATACTGTACGAATTACCATACCGTAACGTTTACCATACAGTTCCATATACCATACTGTACAATCTACCATACCGTACCATTTACAATACAGTAACATATACAAAACCATATACTGTACGAATTACCATACCGTAACGTTTACCATACAGTTCCATATACCATACTGTACAATCTACCATACCGTACCATTTACAATACAGTAACATATACAAAACCATATACTGTACGAATTACCATACCGTAACGTTTACCATACAGTTCCATATACCATACTGTACAATCTACCATACCGTACCATTTACAATACAGTAACATATACAAAACCATATACTGTACGAATTACCATACCGTAACGTTTACCATACAGTTCCATATACCATACTGTACAATCTACCATACCGTACCATTTACAATACAGTAACATATACAAAACCATATACTGTACGAATTACCATACCGTAACGTTTACCATACAGTTCCATATACCATACTGTACAATCTACCATACCGTACCATTTACAATACAGTAACATATACAAAACCATATACTGTACGAATTACCATACCGTAACGTTTACCATACAGTTCCATATACCATACTGTACAATCTACCATACCGTACCATTTACAATACAGTAACATATACAAAACCATATACTGTACGAATTACCATACCGTAACGTTTACCATACAGTTCCATATACCATACTGTACAATCTACCATACCGTACCATTTACAATACAGTAACATATACAAAACCATATACTGTACGAATTACCATACCGTAACGTTTACCATACAGTTCCATATACCATACTGTACAATCTACCATACCGTACCATTTACAATACAGTAACATATACAAAACCATATACTGTACGAATTACCATACCGTAACGTTTACCATACAGTTCCATATACCATACTGTACAATCTACCATACCGTACCATTTACAATACAGTAACATATACAAAACCATATACTGTACGAATTACCATACCGTAACGTTTACCATACAGTTCCATATACCATACTGTACAATCTACCATACCGTACCATTTACAATACAGTAACATATACAAAACCATATACTGTACGAATTACCATACCGTAACGTTTACCATACAGTTCCATATACCATACTGTACAATCTACCATACCGTACCATTTACAATACAGTAACATATACAAAACCATATACTGTACGAATTACCATACCGTAACGTTTACCATACAGTTCCATATACCATACTGTACAATCTACCATACCGTACCATTTACAATACAGTAACATATACAAAACCATATACTGTACGAATTACCATACCGTAACGTTTACCATACAGTTCCATATACCATACTGTACAATCTACCATACCGTACCATTTACAATACAGTAACATATACAAAACCATATACTGTACGAATTACCATACCGTAACGTTTACCATACAGTTCCATATACCATACTGTACAATCTACCATACCGTACCATTTACAATACAGTAACATATACAAAACCATATACTGTACGAATTACCATACCGTAACGTTTACCATACAGTTCCATATACCATACTGTACAATCTACCATACCGTACCATTTACAATACAGTAACATATACAAAACCATATACTGTACGAATTACCATACCGTAACGTTTACCATACAGTTCCATATACCATACTGTACAATCTACCATACCGTACCATTTACAATACAGTAACATATACAAAACCATATACTGTACGAATTACCATACCGTAACGTTTACCATACAGTTCCATATACCATACTGTACAATCTACCATACCGTACCATTTACAATACAGTAACATATACAAAACCATATACTGTACGAATTACCATACCGTAACGTTTACCATACAGTTCCATATACCATACTGTACAATCTACCATACCGTACCATTTACAATACAGTAACATATACAAAACCATATACTGTACGAATTACCATACCGTAACGTTTACCATACAGTTCCATATACCATACTGTACAATCTACCATACCGTACCATTTACAATACAGTAACATATACAAAACCATATACTGTACGAATTACCATACCGTAACGTTTACCATACAGTTCCATATACCATACTGTACAATCTACCATACCGTACCATTTACAATACAGTAACATATACAAAACCATATACTGTACGAATTACCATACCGTAACGTTTACCATACAGTTCCATATACCATACTGTACAATCTACCATACCGTACCATTTACAATACAGTAACATATACAAAACCATATACTGTACGAATTACCATACCGTAACGTTTACCATACAGTTCCATATACCATACTGTACAATCTACCATACCGTACCATTTACAATACAGTAACATATACAAAACCATATACTGTACGAATTACCATACCGTAACGTTTACCATACAGTTCCATATACCATACTGTACAATCTACCATACCGTACCATTTACAATACAGTAACATATACAAAACCATATACTGTACGAATTACCATACCGTAACGTTTACCATACAGTTCCATATACCATACTGTACAATCTACCATACCGTACCATTTACAATACAGTAACATATACAAAACCATATACTGTACGAATTACCATACCGTAACGTTTACCATACAGTTCCATATACCATACTGTACAATCTACCATACCGTACCATTTACAATACAGTAACATATACAAAACCATATACTGTACGAATTACCATACCGTAACGTTTACCATACAGTTCCATATACCATACTGTACAATCTACCATACCGTACCATTTACAATACAGTAACATATACAAAACCATATACTGTACGAATTACCATACCGTAACGTTTACCATACAGTTCCATATACCATACTGTACAATCTACCATACCGTACCATTTACAATACAGTAACATATACAAAACCATATACTGTACGAATTACCATACCGTAACGTTTACCATACAGTTCCATATACCATACTGTACAATCTACCATACCGTACCATTTACAATACAGTAACATATACAAAACCATATACTGTACGAATTACCATACCGTAACGTTTACCATACAGTTCCATATACCATACTGTACAATCTACCATACCGTACCATTTACAATACAGTAACATATACAAAACCATATACTGTACGAATTACCATACCGTAACGTTTACCATACAGTTCCATATACCATACTGTACAATCTACCATACCGTACCATTTACAATACAGTAACATATACAAAACCATATACTGTACGAATTACCATACCGTAACGTTTACCATACAGTTCCATATACCATACTGTACAATCTACCATACCGTACCATTTACAATACAGTAACATATACAAAACCATATACTGTACGAATTACCATACCGTAACGTTTACCATACAGTTCCATATACCATACTGTACAATCTACCATACCGTACCATTTACAATACAGTAACATATACAAAACCATATACTGTACGAATTACCATACCGTAACGTTTACCATACAGTTCCATATACCATACTGTACAATCTACCATACCGTACCATTTACAATACAGTAACATATACAAAACCATATACTGTACGAATTACCATACCGTAACGTTTACCATACAGTTCCATATACCATACTGTACAATCTACCATACCGTACCATTTACAATACAGTAACATATACAAAACCATATACTGTACGAATTACCATACCGTAACGTTTACCATACAGTTCCATATACCATACTGTACAATCTACCATACCGTACCATTTACAATACAGTAACATATACAAAACCATATACTGTACGAATTACCATACCGTAACGTTTACCATACAGTTCCATATACCATACTGTACAATCTACCATACCGTACCATTTACAATACAGTAACATATACAAAACCATATACTGTACGAATTACCATACCGTAACGTTTACCATACAGTTCCATATACCATACTGTACAATCTACCATACCGTACCATTTACAATACAGTAACATATACAAAACCATATACTGTACGAATTACCATACCGTAACGTTTACCATACAGTTCCATATACCATACTGTACAATCTACCATACCGTACCATTTACAATACAGTAACATATACAAAAACCATATACTGTACGAATTACCATACCGTAACGTTTACCATACAGTTCCATATACCATACTGTACAATCTACCATACCGTACCATTTACAATACAGTAACATATACAAAAACCATATACTGTACGAATTACCATACCGTAACGTTTACCATACAGTTCCATATACCATACTGTACAATCTACCATACCGTACCATTTACAATACAGTAACATATACAAAACCATATACTGTACGAATTACCATACCGTAACGTTTACCACACAGTTCCATATACCATACTGTACAATCTACCATCCCCTACCATTTACAATACAGTAACATATACAAAACCTTATACTGTACGAATTACCATACCGTAACGTTTACCATACAGTTCCATATACCATACTGTACAATCTACCATACCGTACTGTTTACAATACAGTAACATATACAAAACCATATACTGTACGAATTACCATACCGTAACGTTTACCATACAGTTCCATATACCATACTGTACAATCTAACATACTGTACCATTTACAATACAGTAACATATACAAAACCATATACTGTACGAATTACCTTACCGTAACGCAGTGTTGTCCAAACGGTGTGCCGCGAGAAAATTTTAGTGTGCCGCGAAAGATTTCAAAAATACCATAAATTGCTAGGCTTTTCGAACCTTCAAGTTTTGAACAAAAATATGCTTAACCGAAAAAGAATTGAATAAATACGTTTCATGTTTGTATTGTTCTGGTTGTGAGAATCTCTTGAAAGCTACAACATTTCTCTCCTCCATTGGGAATAAATATCTGTTGTAAGTAAATAAAAACCCGTTCCTGCTGTTCACTTTTTTAAAAAACTTTTAATTACAGACGGCTATGGATAATTTTTTGAAGAGAAGCCAGAAGGATTCCAGCGAGCATCAAAATGGAGAGAGTGCTGCGAAATCCAAGAAGAATGTTATCAAACGGAAATATCACGAGGAATATCTTGAGTATGGTTTCATACGATGTGCAAATGATCCTTCTTTTCCATTTTGTCTTAATTGTAACATGGCATTGTCCAACGAGTCCATGAACCCCAGTAAACTGAAGCGGCATCTGAACTCAAATCATCCATGATTGAAAGACAAGCCGAAAAGTTATTTCGCATCCATTCGGTCCAACTTAGAGCAGCAATAAAAAATAATGAAGAAATTTTCCTCAATTCCTGTCAAAGCTCAGTTAGCAAGCTATAAAATTGCGAATCTTTTGGTCAATCAAAAGAAATCTCATTTGGACGCTGAGACAATCATATTGCCGTCTTTACGAATCGCAGTTGAGACTATGGAGTTGGGACCCGACGCTGTTGAAAAAATAAATAAGATTCCACTGTCTCACAAGACGATGTGATGTCGGATTGCTGACATTTCGACATATTTGGACAATCAAACTAAAGAGCATTTTGCGGAAGCCGACGACATCCAAATGTTCTGGGCAATGCAAATCGATGAAAGAACTGACATCAGCGGAAAGGCGCAACTGCTCGCATACATCAGATTTGCGAAAGAACAATGTATTCAGAACCATTTCCTGTTTTGCGATGATTTGAAAGAAACCACGACAGGAGCCGACATTTTTGAGCTTGTTAACAAAAATGTTTCTTCGCGAGGATTACGGTGGAAGAACTGTGTGAGCGTATGTACTGACGGAGCACCATCAGTGCAAGGTCTAAGGAATGGATTCGTGGCTCACGTGTGAAGTCTTAATGAACATGTCAAAATTGTGCACTGCATCATTCATCGCGAGGTTTTGGTATCAAAATCATTAACAGAATCGCTTGGCGTTACTATGGATTAGGTCATCAGAATTGTGAATTACATCGTCTAGCCCTATTCGTTCAAGATTATTTGCATCATTGTGCGAGGCGATGGAATCGGATTATAAGTCCGTGTTGTACCACACCGACGTCAGATGGCTTTCTAAATGCAAAGTTCTTGCTCGCGTCGTATTTTTGCGAACAGAAATTTTGTCATTCCTTGAGGTTGAAATTTATTGAAGATAACATCTGGTGGCTTAAAGTTACTTTCCTGAACGATTTATTTGAAAATTTGAACAACCCCAATTTGAGTCTACAAGGAGCGAAAGAGAACATCATTACAATTAGCTGCAAGCTACAAGCTTTCAAAGAAAAACTAGATGTCTGGATTAAAAATGCTGAGAACAAAAAATGTGACTTACTGCCAGGCGTCAATGCGTCATCGGTCAAGGATTAACTATCAGCTGAGATCCAAAAACATTCCAAAATCTTCAAGCATCTTTTTTTAATTACTTCACATCGCTCGAAACGCAGCAATATGAGTGGGTTTTGAACTTATTCGTCGTTCAAGATATTTCTGTTCTGTCGATGATTGAACAAGAAAATTTGATCGACATCAGAAACGATATGATCCATAAAAATGAGTTTGCAGAAAAAGAGCTAACAGCTTTCTGTATGGCCCTCTGACATGAATTCTCTCAACTGGCTAAACGCGCAATCGAATTATTACTACCTTTTGGATCTTCATATCTCTGCGAACTTGGTTTTTCTGCCCTGACAGAAATCAAATCCAAAAAAACGTGAAAGACTGCAGATGATAGAGAGAGAAATGAGAGTTTGCTTATCCAGCAATGAGCCGCATTTTGAGCTCATCTGCTCCAAAGAAAAGGCTCAAGTATCTCATTAATTATGAAAAATCTTTTGAATAAACACTGATTTCTTGTTTTTTGTAAGGTGTGCCGCGCAAATTTTTTACCAGTTTAGTGTGCCGTGAACGATTTTCGGTTGGACAACACTGCCGTAACGTTTACCATACAGTTCCATATACCATACTGTACAATCTACCATACCGTACCATTTACAATACAGTAACATATACAAAACCATATACTGTACGAATTACCATACCGTAACGTGTACCATACAGTTCCATATACCATACTGTACAATCTAACATACCGTACGTTTACAATACAGTAACATATACAAAACCATATACTGTACGAATTACCATACCGTAACGTTTACCATACAGTTCCATATACCATACTGTACAATCTACCATACCGTACCATTTACAATACAGTAACATATAAAAAACCATATACTGTACGAATTACCATACCGTAACGTTTACCATACAGTTCCATATACCATACTGTACAATCTACCATACCGTACCATTTACAATACAGTAACATATACAAAACCATATACTGTACGAATTACCATACCGTAACGTTTACCATACAGTTCCATATACCATACTGTACAATCTACCATACCGTACCATTTACAATACAGTAACATATACAAAACCATATACTGTACGAATTACCATACCGTAACGTTTACCATACAGTTCCATATACCATACTGTACAATCTACCATACCGTACCATTTACAATACAGTAACATATACAAAACCATATACTGTACGAATTACCATACCGTAACGTTTACCATACAGTTCCATATACCATACTGTACAATCTACCATACCGTACCATTTACAATACAGTAACATATACAAAACCATATACTGTACGAATTACCATACCGTAACGTTTACCATACAGTTCCATATACCATACTGTACAATCTACCATACCGTACCATTTACAATACAGTAACATATACAAAACCATATACTGTACGAATTACCATACCGTAACGTTTACCATACAGTTCCATATACCATACTGTACAATCTACCATACCGTACCATTTACAATACAGTAACATATACAAAACCATATACTGTACGAATTACCATACCGTAACGTTTACCATACAGTTCCATATACCATACTGTACAATCTACCATACCGTACCATTTACAATACAGTAACATATACAAAACCATATACTGTACGAATTACCATACCGTAACGTTTACCATACAGTTCCATATACCATACTGTACAATCTACCATACCGTACCATTTACAATACAGTAACATATACAAAACCATATACTGTACGAATTACCATACCGTAACGTTTACCATACAGTTCCATATACCATACTGTACAATCTACCATACCGTACCATTTACAATACAGTAACATATACAAAACAATATACTGTACGAATTACCATACCGTAACGTTTACCATACAGTTCCATATACCATACTGTACAATCTACCATACCGTACCATTTACAATACAGTAACATATACAAAACCATATACTGTACGAATTACCATACCGTAACGTTTACCATACAGTTCCATATACCATACTGTACAATCTACCATACCGTACCATTTACAATACAGTAACATATACAAAACCATATACTGTACGAATTACCATACCGTAACGTTTACCATACAGTTCCATATACCATACTGTACAATCTACCATACCGTACCATTTACAATACAGTAACATATACAAAACCATATACTGTACGAATTACCATACCGTAACGTTTACCATACAGTTCCATATACCATACTGTACAATCTACCATACCGTACCATTTACAATACAGTAACATATACAAAACCATATACTGTACGAATTACCATACCGTAACGTTTACCATACAGTTCCATATACCATACTGTACAATCTACCATACCGTACCATTTACAATACAGTAACATATACAAAACCATATACTGTACGAATTACCATACCGTAACGTTTACCATACAGTTCCATATACCATACTGTACAATCTACCATACCGTACCATTTACAATACAGTAACATATACAAAACCATATACTGTACGAATTACCATACCGTAACGTTTACCATACAGTTCCATATACCATACTGTACAATCTACCATACCGTACCATTTACAATACAGTAACATATACAAAACCATATACTGTACGAATTACCATACCGTAACGTTTACCATACAGTTCCATATACCATACTGTACAATCTACCATACCGTACCATTTACAATACAGTAACATATACAAAACCATATACTGTACGAATTACCATACCGTAACGTTTACCATACAGTTCCATATACCATACTGTACAATCTACCATACCGTACCATTTACAATACAGTAACATATACAAAACCATATACTGTACGAATTACCATACCGTAACGTTTACCATACAGTTCCATATACCATACTGTACAATCTACCATACCGTACCATTTACAATACAGTAACATATACAAAACCATATACTGTACGAATTACCATACCGTAACGTTTACCATACAGTTCCATATACCATACTGTACAATCTACCATACCGTACCATTTACAATACAGTAACATATACAAAACCATATACTGTACGAATTACCATACCGTAACGTTTACCATACAGTTCCATATACCATACTGTACAATCTACCATACCGTACCATTTACAATACAGTAACATATACAAAACCATATACTGTACGAATTACCATACCGTAACGTTTACCATACAGTTCCATATACCATACTGTACAATCTACCATACCGTACCATTTACAATACAGTAACATATACAAAACCATATACTGTACGAATTACCATACCGTAACGTTTACCATACAGTTCCATATACCATACTGTACAATCTACCATACCGTACCATTTACAATACAGTAACATATACAAAACCATATACTGTACGAATTACCATACCGTAACGTTTACCATACAGTTCCATATACCATACTGTACAATCTACCATACCGTACCATTTACAATACAGTAACATATACAAAAACCATATACTGTACGAATTACCATACCGTAACGTTTACCATACAGTTCCATATACCATACTGTACAATCTACCATACCGTACCATTTACAATACAGTAACATATACAAAACCATATACTGTACGAATTACCATACCGTAACGTTTACCATACAGTTCCATATACCATACTGTACAATCTACCATACCGTACCATTTACAATACAGTAACATATACAAAACCATATACTGTACGAATTACCATACCGTAACGTTTACCATACAGTTCCATATACCATACTGTACAATCTACCATACCGTACCATTTACAATACAGTAACATATACAAAACCATATACTGTACGAATTACCATACCGTAACGTTTACCATACAGTTCCATATACCATACTGTACAATCTACCATACCGTACCATTTACAATACAGTAACATATACAAAACCATATACTGTACGAATTACCATACCGTAACGTTTACCATACAGTTCCATATACCATACTGTACAATCTACCATACCGTACCATTTACAATACAGTAACATATACAAAACCATATACTGTACGAATTACCATACCGTAACGTTTACCATACAGTTCCATATACCATACTGTACAATCTACCATACCGTACCATTTACAATACAGTAACATATACAAAACCATATACTGTACGAATTACCATACCGTAACGTTTACCATACAGTTCCATATACCATACTGTACAATCTACCATACCGTACCATTTACAATACAGTAACATATACAAAACCATATACTGTACGAATTACCATACCGTAACGTTTACCATACAGTTCCATATACCATACTGTACAATCTACCATACCGTACCATTTACAATACAGTAACATATACAAAACCATATACTGTACGAATTACCATACCGTAACGTTTACCATACAGTTCCATATACCATACTGTACAATCTACCATACCGTACCATTTACAATACAGTAACATATACAAAACCATATACTGTACGAATTACCATACCGTAACGCAGTGTTGTCCAAACGGTGTGCCGCGAGAAAATTTATAGTGCCGCGAAAGATTTCAAAAATACCATAAATTGCTAGGCTTTTCGAACCTTCAAGTTTTGAACAAAAATATCCTTAACCGAAAAAGAATTGAATAAATACGTTTCATGTTTGTATTGTTCTGGTTGTGAGAATCTCTTGAAAGCTACAACATTTCTCTCCTCAATTGGGAATAAATATCTGTTGTAAGTAAATAAAAACCCGTTCCTGCTGTTCACTTTTTAAAAAAACTTTTAATTACAGACGGCTATGGATAATTTTTTGAAGAGAAGCCAGAAGGATTCCAGCGAGCATCAAAATGGAGAGAGAGCTGCGAAATCCAAGAAGAATGTTATCAAACGGAAATATCACGAGGAATATCTTGAGTATGGTTTCATACGATGTGCAAATGATCCTTCTTTTCCATTTTGTCTTAATGTAACATGGCATTGTCCAACGAGTCCATGAACCCCAGTAAACTGAAGCGGCATCTGAACTCAAATCATCCATGATTGAAAGACAAGCCGAAAAGTTATTTCGCATCCATTCGGTCCAACTTAGAGCAGCAATAAAAAATAATGAAGAAATTTTCCTCAATTCCTGTCAAAGCTCAGTTAGCAAGCTATAAAATTGCGAATCTTTTGGTCAATCAAAAGAAATCTCATTTGGACGCTGAGACAATCATATTGCCGTCTTTACGAATCGCAGTTGAGACTATGGA
>CALYLW010002899.1:0-24432 GCA_944989445.1 Ampullaceana balthica | reverse complement strand
CAATTTAATTAGAAATACAACACAAACGATAACTTAATGCACCCTCAGATAGACGTAAGGAATAAAAACACCTTTATATTCGCTATGAAAGACAAACACATACAAATTCTCACTTTTACCCGTCGCGGAATTCGGCGTGGATGGGTGCCTGAAGAAACCAGGAAAACAAACAATTTTTCAACTTTATAACCTCTAATAAGAAAGGCAGGACTAACAATACGAAATAAAGTTAAGCGCAGGACGCAATAATGTACTGTAAGAAGGAGCTACGGTAACAGTATAGAGAAGATGAGATAAGATAAATCCACGGACGTTAAACGTCACGGACCCCGTGATCACAAGACGTGTTCACCATCACACCAAAACTTCCTTTGGACATCCCACGGTATCTGAAAGAGACAAAACCCTTGGGCTTGCATCGATGGACGACAGCGAGTGTTTAACACAGAAACATTTATAGTAAAGGTCCGCAATAAAATACAATAAACTTTCCTTGTTTTCCAAGTTTGGCAAAAATAACGTTTACAGTAAAATAGTATTCAAAATTGTATTGCCCTGCTTTGGAGGCAGTTCAATCAAACCTAATAAACACTTAAGGAGCAATCTATTGCAGCGCACATAATGCAATTATCTACCCCCAAGTCTCTCGAATTTGACGGATTTTTCAAATTTTATTTTACTTTCTTTATATTTTATGAGATATAATTTAATTTATTATATTTATTATTTTTTTTATTATTATATTTTTTTTTTTATATTTTCTTTTTTATTTTTCTACTGTGTTTTTTTTATTCTTTATGTGATTTTGTCTTTTTTAATTTTTTTTATTTATTGAATGTATCTTTTTCTCTCTTTTTTTTTGCTTGATTCTTTTATTTTTTTTTTTTTCTTGATTGGGTGGGGGGGGAGGGAGGGGGGGGGGGGGGGGGGTTTTTTTTTATTTTTTATCGTTTTTATTTTTTTTTATTTTTTTTATATTTTTATTTTATTTTTTTTATTTTTTTATTTTATTTTTTTTTATTTTTTTTTATTTATTTTTTTATTTTTTTATTTTTTTTTATTATATTTTTTTTATTTTTATATTTTTTTTTATATTTTTTTTATATTTATATATATTTTATTATATTTTTTTTATTATTATTTTTTTTATATTATTTTTTTTATATTTTTTTATTTTTTTTTTAACATTTCTTTTTATTTTATAAACAACTCCAGTAAGAAAAAAAAAAAAAAGAAAAAAAAAAAAAATAAAAAAATACAACAAAAAACAAAACAAAAAATAAAAAAAACAAAAAAATTAAAAAAAAAAAAATAAAAAAAAGAAAACAATAAAAAAAAAAAAAAAAAAAAAAAAAAAAAACAAACAAAAAAAAAAAACACAAAAAAAAAAATAAAAAAAAAATAAAAAAAAAAAAAAAAAAAAAAAAAAAAAACATTCCAATCGGCCAAAACAAGACAAACAAAAAACTTACAAACCAAAATTCAAACAACAACACGCCCCACATGACAACCCACCCAAAAAACGCAATCCAAAACACCAAAGAAAGACAAAAACACCCCCCCCCCAGCCCCCCCCCCGCCACCCACCCCCCCCACTCCCCCCCTCCCCCACGCACCCCACCTCTCCCCCCCCCCCACCCCCCCCACCCACGCAACCCCCCGCCCCCCCCCCCCCCCCCCCCTCCCTCCCCCCCCCTCCCCCCCCCCCCCCCCGCCCACCCCCCGCCCCTCCCCACCCCCCCCCCTCACCCCCCCACTTCCACCCCCCTCCCCCAGCCCTCCCACCCCTCCCCACCAGACCCGTTCACCCCCCCCACCCTCCCACCCTACACCGCCAACCCCCCCCGCCCCTCCCATCCCCCCCACCCCCTCCACGCCCCCACACACCCCCCCGCCCACCCCCCTTCCCCCCCACCCTCCCCCATCCACTCCCCCCCCCCTCCAAGCGCCCGCCCCCCCCCCCCCCCCCACCACCCCCCCAACCACACGCCCTTCACCCCCCCCTCACCCCTACCCCCCCCCACACCCCTCAACCCACACCCCCCCCCTCCCCCACCACCCCCCCCCCTTCCCCCCCACCCCCAACCCTCTTCATACCCTAGCACACCGACCCACACCCCATCCCCCCCTTTACAAACCCGCCCAAAACCCAACACCCACCACAAACACCCCACACCCGTCCCACCCAAAACCCCCAAAAACACCACAAGTTAAAAACCCCCCCCAAGAAAACGTCACCACCCCCCCACATCCCACAACCCACAAACAACTAAAACCCCGATCCGCTCTCCGTCCCCTTCCCCAAAGCACCCCAACGTCGCTGACCCCCCAGCCCACAAATGCACCACAAATGAGACCCCACCCCCCCCGACCCCCCACCCCACCACCAAAAACAGTATAGCTGCCCAAAACCCCGAAACCGTCATGACCACCCAAGTAGCAACACCGACCGAACGCGCACACTGACAACACCCCAGACCCCCCTGGTGCCCCTCCCCCCATAACCGTCACAGCCGACCCCTAACCATGTTGAGTAACAACATAAACCATTATACCTACAAAGAATCTCTGCATGCAAATGTTTCGCTAGTGGTGCAGGTACACAATTGTGAATTTCAATTGAAACATGATCATATGTTTCAGGATAATAAATATAAAAGAATTAATTTGACTGCTAAATATTTAAACAATTAATTATTACAATGCGCCAAGAAGACGGATGGAGTTTATATGAACACAATCTGCCTTCACCAGAGATGCTGCCCGAAGAGTTCAGCCGGTGGAAATTGAGGTTCAGCCAATGGGAAGAGTCAAAGCTACCTAAACAATTGCACGGAAGCTATAAACCATTGCAATGAATCGATGTATCCGAATATATGTTGCTTACTGAAAATCGCATGTGTGATTCCTGTGATTTCGTGCGCGTGTGAGCGAAGTTTCAGTGCACTCCGACGTTTGCACAATTTCATGAGATGTTCAATGGGACAGGAAAGACTTACCGAGCTTGCATTGATGTATATTCACTACGCTTTCAATATCAACGAGGACAGTGTTTTACAGATATATTGTTAACAAAAACCCAAGAAGGGTTTACATCGAAGATTCTCTTAAAAAACTTTAAAGCATTGTGGTCTTCCGTCTTGTTAGTTCCGTACCATAACACATGTCATTCATGTAATTCAAATTCTTCAAAGCTTTCGCCTGCAGATTTAATTATTAACAAGAAAAGAAATAAATAATCGAGTACTTTCATTTTTTAAAATAAAATACTGTTTTGGAAACTTTTATTTGCAGTGTTAATTATTTATTGCATGGAAACCTACTTTTTTTGGTCACTGTACGCACTGAAAACATTTTTTTTTGCAAGAGAAGTTTAATCAACTACTTCTAAAATTCAGAGGTACATAAATATTGATTAAACATTCATATCCAAATTTGAAGTCACAGCACCATACATTGTAGGTATCTGAATATGAAATGAAGTTTGCGAATCCCCCTGAAAAAAGTCTGGGTATGGTTTCGTACATGCTGAGATTCTTTGTAGTTAAGTTTCAAAGTTGTAGAGCAAAAAAGTTGTGGCGTGGCACCAAGTTGGACATCAAATCTACAGCTCGAACTAACTAAAAAATCACATTTCAGCTCGAGACGGGTTCAATACCTTACGTCCTTACCAACATATTTATATTTTAAATTTTGATGACTGCATGTTTATTTTGTTAAAAGGTTTTTCGCTTTTTTTAAAGGTTGTATTTACGCAACAATTCTCAAATAGACTTGATTTTTTTTAATTTGAAGCATCAACGTTTCTATGCATTCTCTGGGCATTTTCAAATGCTTTTACATTTAAGATTGTATATTTGTTATTAACTCTATATATAATAAGCATTTTTTAAAAATCTAGATAATAAACATTGTTAACATGTATTTTAAAATATTCTGTAAATCTAAATGAATTAAAAATCTTTTCCAACGTTGGGTCTCGAGAAAAAGATATTTTACTATATTAAGTCTCGTAAGTTTTTTTTTGTCCTCAGTAAAAGCTTTTCAAAATTTATTTCGGTTTCAGAAAGACGGGGCTAGAAACAATATCTGCGCTGCAACAGACTTAAGTGCTCATAAAATAGGTGGTGTTTATGGTTATCCATTACGTTTTATCGAACTGCTTCCATATTATAAAACCTTGAAGTACACTTGATTAAAATTGTATATCTTTTATACCTTTACAATTGATTAATTAATCATAAATTTTTATATTGTGTCTCATATTACACATACAAATGTATAGATGAGTGTAAACGCATTAGAAAATTGGATAGCGAGACAGCAATCCTCTTCTTCATAAAAATACGATATAGTTAGTCGAGAAGATAGAAAGCATGATTCTTTTTAAATCTGATGGTTTAAGAGTGGGTTGCGAGCAATGTTCCCGCTAAGGTTCGTTGGTCCCGTGTGCAAAGTGAAAATACATGGGTGAAACGTTGCACAACATACATTATTTGTGCAATATTTTTAAAAATTTGCTGCACGGTAATTATAAACAGCTGCGCGGCGTCGGTCAGAAACCTGTGCGGCCGCGTAGCCGCGCAGCTTAAAGTGAACATTAGTTGCGAGTTGCGAGAGCGTTTAACTTTAATTATGTGGTGGTGATGTAAAGAATCGTTTTAATTATTTCTGTCCACTGCCAGTTGTGAGAGCAGTGGAATCAAAGGACAGGACAGACCAGGACAGACCAGGACAGACCAGGACAGACCAGGACAGACCAGGACAGACCAGGACAGACCAGGACAGACCAGGACAGACCAGGACAGACCAGGACAGACCAGGACAGACCAGGACAGACCAGGACAGACCAGGACAGACCAGGACAGACCAGGACAGACCAGGACAGACCAGGACAGACCAGGACAGACCAGGAAAGACCAGGACAGACCAGGACAGACCAGGACAGACCAGGACAGACCAGGACAGACAGAGAGAGAGAGAGAGAGAGAGAGAGAGAGAGAGAGAGAGAGAGAAAGAGAGATAGAGAGAGAGAGAGAGAGAGAGAGAGAGAGAGAGAGAGAGAGAGAGAAAGAGAGAGAGAGAGAGAGAGAAAGAGAGAGAGAGAGAGAGAGAGAGAGAGAGAGAGAGAAAGAGAGAGAGAGAGAGAGAGAGAGAGACAGAGAGAGAGAGAGAGAGAGACAGAGAGAGAGAGAGACAGAGAGAGAGAGAGAGAGAGAGAGAGAGATCGAGAGAGAGAGAGAGAGAGAGAGAGAGAGAGAGAGATAGATAGAGAGAGAGAGAGAGAGGAGAGAGAGAGAGAGAGGGAGAGAGAGAGAGAGAGAGATGAGAGAGAGAGAGAGAGAGAGAGAGGAGAGAGAGAGAGAGAGAGTGAGAGAGAGAGAGAGAGAGAGAGAAAAGACGGTGAAGCTAATATAAGTGATTTAAAAACAATCGTAAAAAGAAAGTTTTTGACTATAAATCACTTTAATATGAGACATATCTAAAAGTATTGGTTATGTTCAATATAGTACGCGGCACGACAAACATTTACAGACTGAACGTATAATCTATAGAACAATTAAATCATAACAAGATAGCACAAACTTACAAAAAGACTTAGACGAATTGATAATATGGGAAACAAAGTGGAGTATGTCTTTCGACCCAGAAACTTGTCAACTGTTAAGAGTAACAAAGAAAATGAAACAAATAAATTCAAAATAATTCATTCATGAAAAAGAACTAACCCAAACTAAAGATTCAAAATACTTAGGAGTAATAATAAATGAGAAACTATCATGAAATCCCCATGTCAATGAAGATATTTAAAAATCAAACAAAATCTCAGGCTTTATAATAATAGACTTTTACAAATGTAATAGAGATTTATAACTAAAATTCTACCTCACTTTGGTGAGACCTGTTCTAGAATATGCATCTTCTGTATTGGAGCCATCCACCAAAGAATACATTGATAAACTAGAACCAATTCAAAAAAACAGCTGCCAGATTCATTACTAGAGAACATTCAAAAGTGACAAGAATAACACCATTAATTAAATCATAAACCATTGAAACCCTAGAGGATAGAAGAACCAAGAGTAAAGTAGTAATTTATAAAAAGCAATCAATTTTAATTTAGAAATACAACACAACGATAACTTAATGCAACCCTCAGATAGACGTAAGGATAAAAACACCTTTCTTATTCGCTATGAAGGAACAAACACATACAAATTCTCTCTTACCCGTCCGGAATTCGGGCGTGGATGGGTTGCCTGAAGAAACCAGGAAAACAAACAATTTTTCAACTTTATAAACTCTAATAAGAATGCAGGACTAAACACTAAATAAAGTTAAGCGCAGGACGCAATAATTGTCTGTATAGAAGGAGCTACGGTAACAGATAAGATAAGATAAGATGAGATAAGATAAATCCACGGACCCCGTGATCAGCAAGCCGTGTTCACTCACACCAAAACTTCCTTTGACATCCCACGGTATCTGAAAGAGACAAAACCCTTGGGCTTGCATCGATGGACCACAGCGTTGTTAACACGAGAACATTTATAGTAAAGGTCCGCAATATAAAATACAATAAACTTTCCTTGTTTCCAAGTTTGGCAAAAAGAACGTTTACAGTAAAATAGTATTCAAAAATTCATGTATTGCCCTGCTTTGGAGGCAGTTTGATCAAACCTAATAAACACTTAAGGAGCAATCTATTGCAGCGCACATAATGCAATTATCTACCCCAGAGTCTCTCAAATTTGACAGATTTTCAAATATATTTCAAGAGGATGTCCAGTTTAATATCTTTTTCTTGAAACCCAGGGGTTTTTAAACATTTTAAATTATTATTAATTTATAAAATATACAGAATTCCTTTTAACAATTTTTATCATCTAGGTTTTTTAAAACAAATTTGTTAGGATATTAAAAACTATGCAATCTTAAATTTTATACGTTTTAAAAGTGCCGAGAGAATGCAAGGAACCATTGATACTTACAGAGTAAAACATGGAAATATTTTTGATAATCTTTGCGTAAACTCCACCCAGTCATCAAATCATAATTTTCTGTGCGAGGACTTAAACCCGTTTTAAGCTGTCATATTGTGATTATCCAGTCAGTTCGAGCAGATCTGTAAACTCCCAGTCCAACCTGGTGCAACGCCAAACATTTCAGGCTCAGACGTCCATTTCCAGGTGAGTACAAGTTTTAACTTAACTACAAAGAATCTCTGCATGCAAATGTTCGCTAGTGGTGCAGGTACACAATTTGTGAATTTCATTTGAAACAGATCTAAATGTTTCAGGATTAATAAATATTAAAGAATTAAATTTGACTGCTAAATATTTAAACAATTAATTATTACAATGCCCCAAGAAGACGGAAGGAGTTTATATGAACACAATCTGCCTTCACCAGAGATGCTGCCCGAAGAGTTCAGCCGGTGGAAATTGAGGTTCAGCCAATGGGAAGAGTCAAAGCTACCTAAACAATTGCACGGAAGCTATAAACCATTGCAATGAATCGATGTATCCGAATATATATTGCTTACTGAAAATCGCATGTGTGATTCCTGTGATTTCGTGCGCGTGTGAGCGAAGTTTCAGTGCACTCCGACGTTTGCACAATTTCATGAGATGTTCAATGGGACAGGAAAGACTTACCGAGCTTGCATTGATGTATATTCACTACGCTTTCAATATCAACGAGGACAGTGTTTTACAGATATATTGTTAACAAAAACCCAAGAAGGGTTTACATCGAAGATTCTCTTAAAAAACTTTAAAGCATTGTGGTCTTCCGTCTTGTCAGTTCCGTACCATAACACATGTCATTCATGTAATTCAAATTCTTCAAAGCTTTCGCCTGCAGATTTAATTATTAACAAGAAAAGAAATACATAATCGAGTACTTTCATTTTTTAAAATAAAATACTGTTTTGGAAACTTTTATTTGCAGTGTTAATTATTTATTGCATGGAAACCTACTTTTTTTGGTCACTGTACGCACTGAAAACATTTTTTTTTGCAAGAGAAGTTTAATCAACTACTTCTAAAATTCAGAGGTACATAAATATTGATTAAACATTCATATCCAAATTTGAAGTCACAGCACCATACATTGTAGGTATCTGAATATGAAATGAAGTTTGCGAATCCCCCTGAAAAAAGTCTGGGTATGGTTTCGTACATGCTGAGATTCTTTGTAGTTAAGTTTCAAAGTTGTAGAGCAAAAAAGTTGTGGCGTGGCACCAAGTTGGACATCAAATCTACAGCTCGAACTAACTAAAAAATCACATTTCAGCTCGAGACGGGTTCAATACCTTACGTCCTTACCAACATATTTATATTTTAAATTTTGATGACTGCATGTTTATTTTGTTAAAAGGTTTTTCGCTTTTTTTAAAGGTTGTATTTACGCAACAATTATCAAATAGACTTGATTTTTTTTATTTGAAGCATCAACGTTTCTATGCATTCTCTGGGCATTTTCAAATGCTTTTACATTTAAGATTGTATATTTGTTATTAACTCTATATATAATAAGCATTTTTTAAAAATCTAGATAATAAACATTGTTAACATGTATTTTAAAATATTCTGTAAATCTAAATGAATTAAAAATCTTTTCCAACGTTGGGTCTCGAGAAAAAGATATTTTACTATATTAAGTCTCGTAAGTTTTTTTTTGTCCTCAGTAAAAGCTTTTCAAAATTTATTTCGGTTTCAGAAAGACGGGGCTAGAAACAATATCTGCGCTGCAACAGACTTAAGTGCTCATAAAATAGGTGGTGTTTATGGTTATCCATTACGTTTTATCGAACTGCTTCCATATTATAAAACCTTGAAGTACACTTGATTAAAATTGTATATCTTTTATACCTTTACAATTGATTAATTAATCATAAATTTTTATATTGTGTCTCATATTACACATACAAATGTATAGATGAGTGTAAACGCATTAGAAAATTGGATAGCGAGACAGCAATCCTCTTCTTCATAAAAATACGATATAGTTAGTCGAGAAGATAGAAAGCATGATTCTTTTTAAATCTGATGGTTTAAGAGTGGGTTGCGAGCAATGTTCCCGCTAAGGTTCGTTGGTCCCTGTGCAAAGTGAAAATACATGGGTGAAACGTTGCACAACATACATTATTTGTGCAATATTTTTAAAAATTTGCTGCACGGTAATTATAAACAGCTGCGCGGCGTCGGTCAGAAACCTGTGCGGCCGCGTAGCCGCGCAGCTTAAAGTGAACACTGGTTGCGAGTTGCGAGAGCGTTTAACTTTAATTATGTGGTGGTGATGTAAAGAATCGTTTTAATTATTTCTGTCCACTGCCAGTTGTGAGAGCAGTGGAATCAAAGGACAGGACAGACCAGGACAGACCAGGACAGACCAGGACAGACCAGGACAGACCAGGACAGACCAGGACAGACCAGGACAGACCAGGACAGACCAGGACAGACCAGGACAGACCAGGACAGACCAGGACAGACCAGGACAGACCAGGACAGACCAGGACAGACCAGGACAGACCAGGACAGACCAGGACAGACCAGGACAGACCAGGACAGACCAGGACAGACCAGGACAGACCAGGACAGACCAGGGCAGACCAGGGCAGACCAGGGAAGACCAGGGCAGACCAGGGCAGACCAGGGCAGACCAGGGCAGACCAGGGCAGACCAGGGCAGACCAGGGCAGACCAGGACAGACCAGGACAGACCAGGACAGACCAGGACAGACCAGGACAGACCAGGACAGACCAGGACAGACCAGGACAGACCAGGACAGACCAGGACAGACCAGGACAGACCAGGACAGACCAGGACAGACCAGGACAGACCAGGACAGACCAGGACAGACCAGGACAGACCAGGACAGACCAGGACAGACCAGGACAGACCAGGACAGACCAGGACAATTTTAATTTAGAAATACAACACAACGATAACTTAATGCAACCCTCAGATAGACGTAATGATAAAAACACCTTTCTTATTCGCTATGAAGGAACAAACACATACAAATTCTCTCTTACCCGTCCGGAATTCGGGCGTGGATGGGTTGCCTGAAGAAACCAGGAAAACAAACAATTTTTCAACTTTATAAACTCTAATAAGAATGCAGGACTAAACACTAAATAAAGTTAAGCGCAGGACGCAATAATTGTCTGTATAGAAGGAGCTACGGTAACAGATAAGATAAGATAAGATGAGATAAGATAAATCCACGGACCCCGTGATCAGCAAGCCGTGTTCACTCACACCAAAACTTCCTTTGACATCCCACGGTATCTGAAAGAGACAAAACCCTTGGGCTTGCATCGATGGACCACAGCGTTGTTAACACGAGAACATTTATAGTAAAGGTCCGCCATATAAAATACAATAAACTTTCCTTGTTTCCAAGTTTGGCAAAAAGAACGTTTACAGTAAAATAGTATTCAAAAATTATTGTATTGCCCTGCTTTGGAGGCAGTTTGATCAAACCTAATAAACACTTAAGGAGCAATCTATTGCAGCGCACATAATGCAATTATCTACCCCAGAGTCTCTCAAATTTGACAGATTTTCAAATATATTTCAAGAGGATGTCCAGTTTAATATCTTTTTCTTGAAACCCAGGGGTTTTTAAACATTTTAAATTATTATTAATTTATAAAATATACAGAATTCCTTTTAACAATTTTTATCATCTAGGTTTTTTAAAACAAATTTGTTAGGATATTAAAAAATATGCAATCTTAAATTTTATACGTTTTAAAAGTGCCGAGAGAATGCAAGGAACCATTGATACTTCGAGAGTAAAACATGGAAATATTTTTGATAATCTTTGCGTAAACTCCACCCAGTCATCAAATCATAATTTTCTGTGTGAGGACTTAAACCCGTTTTAAGCTGTCATATTGTGATTATCCAGTCAGTTCGAGCAGATCTGTAAACTCCCAGTCCAACCTGGTGCAACGCCAAACATTTCAGGCTCAGACGTCCATTTCCAGGTGAGTACAAGTTTAAATTAACTACAAAGAATCTCTGCATGCAAATGTTCGCTAGTGGTGCAGGTACACAATTTGTGAATTTCATTTGAAACAGATCTAAATGTTTCAGGATTAATAAATATTAAAGAATTAAATTTGACTGCTAAATATTTAAACAATTAATTATTACAATGCGCCAAGAAGACGGATGGAGTTTATATGAACACAATCTGCCTTCACCAGAGATGCTGCCCGAAGAGTTCAGCCGGTGGAAATTGAGGTTCAGCCAATGGGAAGAGTCAAAGCTACCTAAACAATTGCACGGAAGCTATAAACCATTGCAATGAATCGATGTATCCGAATATATGTTGCTTACTGAAAATCGCATGTGTGATTCCTGTGATTTCGTGCGCGTGTGAGCGAAGTTTCAGTGCACTCCGACGTTTGCACAATTTCATGAGATGTTCAATGGGACAGGAAAGACTTACCGAGCTTGCATTGATGTATATTCACTACGCTTTCAATATCAACGAGGACAGTGTTTTACAGATATATTGTTAACAAAAACCCAAGAAGGGTTTACATCGAAGATTCTCTTAAAAAACTTTAAAGCATTGTGGTCTTCCGTCTTGTTAGTTCCGTACCATAACACATGTCATTCATGTAATTCAAATTCTTCAAAGCTTTCGCCTGCAGATTTAATTATTAACAAGAAAAGAAATAAATAATCGAGTACTTTCATTTTTTAAAATAAAATACTGTTTTGGAAACTTTTATTTGCAGTGTTAATTATTTATTGCATGGAAACCTACTTTTTTTGGTCACTGTACGCACTGAAAACATTTTTTTTTGCAAGAGAAGTTTAATCAACTACTTCTAAAATTCAGAGGTACATAAATATTGATTAAACATTCATATCCAAATTTGAAGTCACAGCACCATACATTGTAGGTATCTGAATATGAAATGAAGTTTGCGAATCCCCCTGAAAAAAGTCTGGGTATGGTTTCGTACATGCTGAGATTCTTTGTAGTTAAGTTTCAAAGTTGTAGAGCAAAAAAGTTGTGGCGTGGCACCAAGTTGGACATCAAATCTACAGCTCGAACTAACTAAAAAATCACATTTCAGCTCGAGACGGGTTCAATACCTTACGTCCTTACCAACATATTTATATTTTAAATTTTGATGACTGCATGTTTATTTTGTTAAAAGGTTTTTCGCTTTTTTTAAAGGTTGTATTTACGCAACAATTCTCAAATAGACTTGATTTTTTTTAATTTGAAGCATCAACGTTTCTATGCATTCTCTGGGCATTTTCAAATGCTTTTACATTTAAGATTGTATATTTGTTATTAACTCTATATATAATAAGCATTTTTTAAAAATCTAGATAATAAACATTGTTAACATGTATTTTAAAATATTCTGTAAATCTAAATGAATTAAAAATCTTTTCCAACGTTGGGTCTCGAGAAAAAGATATTTTACTATATTAAGTCTCGTAAGTTTTTTTTTGTCCTCAGTAAAAGCTTTTCAAAATTTATTTCGGTTTCAGAAAGACGGGGCTAGAAACAATATCTGCGCTGCAACAGACTTAAGTGCTCATAAAATAGGTGGTGTTTATGGTTATCCATTACGTTTTATCGAACTGCTTCCATATTATAAAACCTTGAAGTACACTTGATTAAAATTGTATATCTTTTATACCTTTACAATTGATTAATTAATCATAAATTTTTATATTGTGTCTCATATTACACATACAAATGTATAGATGAGTGTAAACGCATTAGAAAATTGGATAGCGAGACAGCAATCCTCTTCTTCATAAAAATACGATATAGTTAGTCGAGAAGATAGAAAGCATGATTCTTTTTAAATCTGATGGTTTAAGAGTGGGTTGCGAGCAATGTTCCCGCTAAGGTTCGTTGGTCCGTGTGCAAAGTGAAAATACATGGGTGAAACGTTGCACAACATACATTATTTGTGCAATATTTTTAAAAATTTGCTGCACGGTAATTATAAACAGCTGCGCGGCGTCGGTCAGAAACCTGTGCGGCCGCGTAGCCGCGCAGCTTAAAGTGAACATTAGTTGCGAGTTGCGAGAGCGTTTAACTTTAATTATGTGGTGGTGATGTAAAGAATCGTTTTAATTATTTCTGTCCACTGCCAGTTGTGAGAGCAGTGGAATCAAAGGACAGGACAGACCAGGACAGACCAGGACAGACCAGGACAGACCAGGACAGACCAGGACAGACCAGGACAGACCAGGACAGACCAGGACAGACCAGGACAGACCAGGACAGACCAGGACAGACCAGGACAGACCAGGACAGACCAGGACAGACCAGGACAGACCAGGACAGACCAGGACAGACCAGGACAGACCAGGACAGACCAGGACAGACCAGGACAGACCAGGACAGACCAGGACAGACCAGGACAGACCAGGACAGACCAGGACAGACCAGGACAGACCAGGACAGACCAGGACAGACCAGGACAGACCAGGACAGACCAGGACAGACCAGGAAAGTAATCAAATAATCACAATGCGACGAGAAGACCGATTAAGTTCTGAATAAGTTCTTTCCTTTGAAAGAAATGGTACTCAATAAAGCGAGTCAATTTTAAATAAATTTGAATACATTGAGTATCCAATGTATGTCATGTTTTTAGCAGGTGTATAGCTTTATTATTAACAACTGGTTTTGAGGATGGGATTCAAAATTCATTTTGAGGATATTTACAATATCAACATGTAAGTTTATCCTGCTGATATATTTTACTGTAAATAATAATAAATCGCATAGAGTAACTGCTTAATTTTAAAGCATTTTCTAGACAGCGAATACGTAGTGCAAAAAAAAAGTTTATTTCTTGCTTTCATCAACTTGACCTTGCAAACTTAAATGTCCATTATATATACAATAAAATTAAAATTTAAACGATAGTCACACGCATTTTGAAAGTTATTAAATTTTTTATAAACATATCAAAATTTATCTTGAATGCTTTGAAACCAGTATTTAATTTTTTTTTAAAATGTTTTAATCAAAATAAATTCCATTTTTTTTAAAGCTGAACACTAAAATAATATGGAAGGTCAGTTGAGCACGTTTCTATGTCTCTTGATGGTTTTGGCAGCAAGTACTGGAGACTTTGTCTTTGGCAGGCATTTCCAGCAATTTTCATTCGACTGTCCATCTGGATATATCATCAGTTTTGTCTCCAGCACCTATAATATCACCAAAAAAGACAGACGCTGGGAGTTTCTCTGCAAGAAAGCTGGCACCACACTTGCATGTTCTTATAGGTGCAAGTGATGCTTCATTTTTTTTAATAAGTATAATTATCTAAGTATGGTTTTAAGTTTGCTCCTGCTGACTTATCTGATTATTTTATTTTTTTAAATTTATAAAATGCAATCAAATTATGTTTTTATTTTTCGTCTGATATTTTAAATATGAACATGCTACATTTAAATCTTTATCAACTAAATTGAACGTTACTTGAAACTGTATAACATCTAGATATACGTACGGCTCAAACATTAACAGTATTAAAACTCCTAATATATTTGATTTAGGAGTGTACCGCAAGACGAGTGCAAATAAGCATGACGAATTACCTCGCTAGGGTCGGCAAATCACAGTTTAAGTATGGCAACCTAAGGTGGTGCAAGCAAAGGTGGCGCAGGGTGGGCAAGCAGGTAGTTAACCGCAGTGCGCATGTCTCGAGACCAATAATGCGTAGGGCATTCACCCCCCCCCCGACGTTCACTCACGGTGTTTTTATTTCTTCGTGCTGCTGTTTGTGTCCGTTCTTATATCCCCCCCCCCGTTCTTTGATCTATCTATTAGCTAGTCTGTGGCGTATGCTACGCCGCGGGTCGTATCTAGTATAACGGCACCAGCAAATCCGTAATACGGCCAATTTTACAAATTTGGCTCCGGCTCCGACAGAATTTCACTTCAATAAGGCGGCCCAATCCGGCTTCGGCCTGATTTCAAAAATTTGAAACTTGTATGGCCCCAATTTGTTTATAACTTGGTACTCTATTATCGCAAAGCAAGATATCCACAAAATCAAAAAGAAACATTTATTACAGCATCTCGTCACTTATCACTTTAAGGCCTTATAAACAGGAAAGAACACAAATAGAAATCGATAGATAAAGATGCTTATCGCCTTAGTAAGCTGATTGTAAAGACTTTTATTGAAACTATTTATACCCCAACCAAATTGCAAAAATAAATAAAGTAATTATTAGGTAGTCAAGGTACTGCTACTTATTAATGTTTCTTTTTCTTTTCCTTTAGGTTATGAAAACTATTATACGTAGGGATCAGCCGGATATGGTTTTTTACTATTTGCCGAATCATGATAGTTTGGCCCTAATATTTGCCGAATCCGGATATCTCCACATTTAATTGTAATCGCTAATAGGAAGTACTTGACCACTTTATATCTAGTATTTAATACTATTTATTAAAATATTTATTACCCTACAAATGGAGAGTATCTGCCTTCCACTTTGTGACATAGTCAACGTGAACGATGAACATTTTACAAAGAATTGAATGAACGAACTTGAACGAAGTTCAGCGAACTGTGTAGTGTGTACCAAGCGAACAGTGTTGTACTGAGTGTGTAGTGTGATATACAAGAAGTCGTGACCTAGAGCCATAATTAAACTGTTCTTTTATTCAGACGATTTAAGTTTAATACACTGTTATCTTATGTAGTAAAGTAATATCTATACTTGTAACTTTTTAACTTAAAATATTTTTCTCGTATTGAAATTGTTTCTTTTACTATATTTTGCATAGATTTGAATGATTTCATGATCAACGCTTGTTAATTTGTTTATTTTGTTATATATTAATAATTTAATGTATAACTTAATTTGTTACTTAACTTATTTTGTATAATTATAATATTCACAATAGACTAGAGTTTTAAAATTATAAGACTGAATAAGATATAACACGTGTTATGGAGACGAGCAACGTTTTTATTTTTAAGTTCCCAAATCAAATCACAATTGCAACTGCCATTTAAAGATTAACGGAAAAAAAACAACAAAGAAAATAAAATTATTACAATGATATAACTTATATCATATAACTAAAATGTTTAAATGTAAATACTGAATTGGAAGTAGTGAATGATTGACTACTGTCAACGTGCTAATCAATGACAAAGAAGTTAAAAACGAAAGCCAACACTCAGCCTGTCCAAGTTTCCAAGGTTCCTGTTTAATTATAAAGTTATTGTTTATAGTATAAACTAATAATTACAAATTAAACTTAAAATTAGTATTTTTAACATAAAATTATTTTTTTAACATATAATTATTACTTTAACATAAAATTATTATTTTTAACATAAAATTATTATTTTTAACATAAAATTAATATATCAGCTATAACAATGAAAATAATTTAATGACATGAGTAAATAAAATAGTTACTAGTTAGTAGTTACTTTCCGTCTAGTGGGGTGGCCTCTCCGGAGCTCGGCGGATGAGTAGGGGCGTGGGGCACAGACCTGACTGCGACTCGGTGACCCGAAACCAACAACTGCCGGCAGGCAATGCCAAAGTCCCATATGTTAGGTGTTAGGTGCTAGTCACATATGATTACAGTCGCTGCAGAGGCGTCACTAGGGTTGGTGTCACCCGGGGCGGTAGCTCATGGTGTCACCCCTTCACGACTCAAGGGGCCGTCCATAAATGACGTCACGCGAGGTTGCCGATTTTTACCCCACCCTCCCCCAGCGTCATATTTTGTCACAAAATATAGACCCCGTCCCTTTTTTACGTTATGACGTCAAAAAGCTTTGACACCCCTCCCCCAAGCCGTATTTTCTCAATAAAAATTAGCATGTTGCAAATTATTTTTTGTCATTTAAATATGTATTTAGGGTAAGTCTTCACTGTAATATCGTAACACGCGTGAAGTCATTGAAAGTAATTAAATAAATGGTAAACAACCAAATATTTAAGTGGAACTTTTATTTAAAGTTTCGCGTTTTTGATGTGACGCCACATTTCTTAAACACCCCCCTCCTCGTACCACATCGTCACAGATGCGTGGACCCCCCTATGGTGGATTAAAAGGGGGGGCCGCTGAACGGGCTAAAGCCCCCAATAATTTAAGGGCCCCCAAACTTTATATGAATTATAGTGTATAATAAAGATGCAGGCCATTATGTTTGTACGAATCACTGAAAATGCCTTGGACAGGCATACGGCAATGCTGCAAATGAGTAGGAAGTATAACCGAAAGGAGGCTATTCTTCGTGAGAAGTGCATTGTAGCTCATAATGTGCCGTGCACAGCTCATTCCTTTAATTTGGTTGGGAAAAGAGCAGCAGGTTGTCCTACTGCGGTCAGATTTTTTTGTCTTCTGCAAAATCTTTATACCCGACTTGTTGCATCTACTCATCGTTGACAGGTACTTCAAAAACATATGAAATTGATACATGCTTAGAAAGCCTTGTCTGACACAAGATGATCAGCCTGACATTATGCTGTAAGGTCTGTTAATAGCTTATACCATGAGAATATCGCAGCACTGGAAGAATTAGCAACGAATGAAAATCAGCCACGTGACTGCCGACTTGAAGAAGAAGGATTTCTAAAGGAAATTGAACAACTGGAAGTCGCTATTTTACTTGAAATTTGGGAAACAATTTTAGAAAGGATGTCTCTCATTAAGTTTGTTAAAAAATAGCATTCTTAATTTTATTCCTATGAAGACAAAAGAAAGGAAAAGTCCGTGGTAAAAACAGTGTAAACAATCTTCAATACTATCAAACAAAAAAGAAAGCGTCAGTTTGATAAATGACATCAACAAAACAGTATTCTCCTGGAGAAAAATATTCAAGATTGAGGTATTTCTGGTAATCATTGACAAACTTTCTTAAGCCCAACAACATTGGTTAGGTGCATATAAATACATCCATGAGAAATTTGGCTTTCTTACAAACCTAACTGAGCTCAGCACTTTCGCCACCCGATGGACAGCAGCCAAGTTAATGGAAGAACATTCAAGTGATTTCGAAGAAGGGGTCGGGTAAATCCGAAGCAACCGTTTCGACCCCCCCCCCAATTTACTAGCAACGCCATCGAGCGGTGCCGGTTTAGGGCCAGGAGCGCCAGTACTGATTAGCAAAAAGTGCCGCGAAGAACGCATTGGATGCCAGCTCTGAGGAAACCTTCCAGTGATGGTTGCACCCTAGGTAGGTCTTTGATGATCCCCCGGTCTGCGGCGGTCCTAATCATGGAGACCCATGTGTTTTGCCGGGATGGCGCCAAAGTGGTAGCGGGTCGTAGTAGGAAATTCCACCACCTCATTGTGAGGGCAACTTAGTGGGAGGCATCTTCGACTGTATGTTCTGGATGCCCAGGTGGCCGCTTCAGAAGCGACCGCTTTTTTTTTGGGGGGGGGGAGGGGGGGGGTTCCTCAGCTGTTACATCCCTTTGGTGGCCAGATGGCTAAGGGGGTCTTCCGGGAAGACCCATAAAGAGAACTAGGCTCGGGGCTTCTGATTTTCTTCCACATGTAGGTTCATGAGTGATTTCGAAGACTGTTTACCTTCAGAATTAGTCCAATTTTCAGAACTCTTAAAAAAGTTATTGTCTAGCCCCAGGCCCATGGTAAGGAAAAGGAATTAGCACAAAGCGAAACTCAAAAAACTTGCACAGCGCTAAAAATTTTGCTGCTTTTGAATGAGCTATATTTCACACAGTCCTTTACAAATGTACACATCGCACTTCGCATCTATCTTTCAATTATGACATCAAACTGCAACTGAGAGCGATCCTTTTCAAAGTTAAAAAGAATATATAATGAGTTAGAATTTGCATGGGACGAAAAAAGGCTGAATATGCTCTCTCTAATGAGCATTGAAAAGTAACTTGTAAGCTTACTCAGCTTTATTGACTTGATTGAAAACTTCGCCATTTGAAAAATTCGCAAAAGAAAGTTGTAGGTTGAAATAATAATCATACATATTTTTCAATAATTTTAGTTATTTCAAATAGAGAAAAGAATTCGTTACCTCATGAATTTTTTTTTAAATACGGAATAACGCGTACTACTATTCTTTACGAGGGCGCGTTCGTAAGCACTAAACAGCGTAAGTCGGAATGGGACCGTCGTAACCGGAGGACCACCTGTATATAAACATGCATATCTATGCTTTCACGCCTTTAATAAATATATATATAAAAAGTATTAAACTCAAAGACATTGAAATCATAATTTTCCTCAAGAAAAATATCAACAAAGAAAACCCATCTTTTGATATTTTTTTTCTTTGTGGTGATAAAATCGTATTCCCCCACCCCACTGTGGTGGAGGGAGTCGTGAGGTGGGATTCGTTCATGCTGTCGGTGTCTCTAAGCCCAAATGCCTTTATATCTTTTAAAACAGAAGACACTGCCTCTATCATTCCAGCCTTTTTTAAAGATCTCTCTGCTGCGACTATTACTTTTCTTTTTTTCCTAATTTGTTTTAATGTTGTTCGTGTGTTGGGACTGTTTTATTATTGCAAGTTAACTGATATTTTTTTAATAAGAATTTTCGCGTTTAACGTATTTCATTGTATTTCTTAATTTCTTTCTAGATTAAAAAAAATTGTCAACTTTTGTTTTCTGACATAAAATCGTACACAGTAAAATTTTTGGCTCGGGTGTCACCCCCTGACGGGTGTCACCCGGGGCGGCCCGCCCCCCCCCCGCCCCCCCTAGTGACGCCACTGAGTCGCTGTACGGATCTTAGACAAAGCATCTTAAATGCATTGTCGATTATGAAAACCAAATTACCCGTTGAGGGTCGGGTAAATCCGAAGCGACCGTTTCGTCCTCCTCAATTTACTAGCAACGCCATTGAGCGGTGCCGGTTTAGGGCCATGAGCGCCAGTACGGATTAGCAAAAGGTACCGCGAAGAACGCAACGGACGCCAGCTCTGAGGAAACCTTTCAGTGGGGTTGCACCCTAGGTAGGTCTTTGATGATCCCCCGCACAGCGGTGGTCCTAACCATCGATCCCGTATGCTTTGCCGGGGCGGCCACAAAGTCGTAGCGAGTTGAAGTAGGGAATTCCACCCCTCCTTGTGAGGCCAATTTAGTGGGAGGCATCTTCGTCTTTATGTCCTGGATGCCCAGGTGGCCGCTTTAGAAGCGACCGCTTCCGGGGGGAGGGGGGGGGTTCTCAGCTGTTACGTCTCTTTGGGGGCCAGAAAGCTAAGGGGTTGTTCCTATTATTTTATTTTAAAACAGCCGTAGTTCTTTTGAAAGGCGTAAATATAAATGAGTAGCAGAAAGTTGCGAAAGGAGGTAACCTAGCTGGATTAGGCCAATCTTTACAGACACGACGAATCGGATTTCGCAACTTTAAAAACACATTTTTGGTCACTATAAAATAAAATCCAAACGACTAGAGCGCAAACTTTGTCAACCATGGAAGACCAACTGTATGATCAGCTTTTACAATTCTACTCCACAACGAAATTTAAGTAGCCTCAGTAGATCCATGACTAACCTTCAGAGAAACGGTCAAAAAGCCAAGTCACACTTTAAACAAACTGCAAAGCCTTTTGAAGCAAAAGAAGTGATTGATTCTTTACCATGGTGAAAAGAAAGTTCTCAATAAAAGTTCCCTGCCAAATATCTTGAAGACGTTTCATGTGAACCCAAATTTCGATGGCCATTTTGGCAGAGATAAGACAGCCACAATCTTTGAACGTTGTTATTGGAAAAGAATGAAGCATGACGTTCACCAAAATGTCAAAGCCTTTCAAAAATGTTTTGTCCTAAAGCCAAAAACCAGCAAGAAGACACCACCACTGAACAATATGCAAGTGCATACCACATCTGTACATGCCTCAACCAGGTGCACTCCTTTTGAAATTATGTATGGACGAAAAGCCAAGTTACCTACTGACCTCAGGCCTGCGGAATATGGAACAGTTTTACCATTAACTTATTTTGATTAATATATCATATAAAATGGGAGTGTGATAAAGCTTTTAAATAAAGTACAAAATACACAAACAAATTGTGTAATGAGAACAAGAAATTTGAGCTTTATTTTTAAACTAACACGACAGTAAGCTTTTCGGCTAATGCCTTCACCAGTTCAATAAACATAAAATACGTACAATTAAATATGATTCTATAGACAGAAGAGCTAACAGAAAGGCCAAATAATTTGACAAAGTTCACCACCTTAGTTTACTTAACAAACATAACTACTTTGGAATCTCAGGTTCCTTACATCACTGGATCCAAGACTTCCTTTTGGGCAGGGAGCAAACTGTAATAATTAATGGATCTAAATCTGCACCAATAAAGGTTAACTCAGGAGTTCCACAAGGAACTGTGCTAGGTCCCTTACTCTTTTTAATTTATATAAATGATTTACCCAACAACATCTCAACAGGTACAAAAGTTAGTCTATTTGCTGATGATTGTATAATCTATAGAACAATTAAATCAGAACAAGATAGCAAAATTTTACAAAAAGACTTAGATGAATTGATAAAATGGGAAACTAACTGGAGTATGTCTTTCCATCCAGAAAAGTGTCAACTGTTAAGAGTAACAAAGAAAAAGAAACAAATAAATTCAAAATATTACATTCATGGAAAAGAACTGAGCCCAAACTAAAGATGCAAAATACTTAGGAGTCTTAATAAATGAGAAACTATCATGGAATCCCCATGTCAATGAAGTTATTAAAAAATCAAACAAAACCTTAGGCTTTATAAAAAGGAACTTTAACAAATGTAATAGAGATATAAAACTAAAATGCTACCTCACTTTGGTGAGACCTGCACTAGAATATGCATCTTCTGTATGGGACCCATCCACCAAAGAAAACATTGATAAACTAGAAAAAATTCAAAAAAGAGCTGCCAGATTCATTACTGGAGAATATTCGAAACTGACAAGAGTAACACCATTAGTTAAATCATTAAACCTTGAAACAATAGAGGATAGAAGAACCAAGAGCAAAGTAGTAATCATACATAAAGCAATTAATTCTAATTTAGAAATACAACACAAAGATAACTTAATACAACCCTCAGATAGACATAAGGATAACAACACCTTTCTTATTCCGTATGCAAGAACAAACACATACAAGTTTTCCTTCTTCCCATCCGGAATTCGGGCGTGGAATGGGTTGCCTGAAGAATCCAGGAAAACCAACACTTTATCAACATTTAAATCTCTGATAAAAATGCAGGACTAAACACAAACCATAGATAAGCGTAGGACGCAATAATCTTCTGTATAGAAGGAGCGTCTGTAAACAGATAAGATAAGATAAGATAATTGGGAAGCACAGAACTCGTTTCCACCATCGCGAGCGAGACGGAAGGATGCTGATGACGATGGTATCAAGAATCATTGCCGCATTCATCGCATGGAACTTTGATGGATTGGTCCATACCTCGTGGTAGAATCATTGAACAAGGGATGAGTTAAGCTAAAGAATATATCGACTGACAAAATAATCAGAAACACCTACAATGTCAGTAACCAAAACGTTTACAGCAATAAACAGGGTCTTCGCCCAATCAGTTCCCTGGTGATTCTGTTAAAGTACTGTCAATTGGAGCCTACAACAAAAGGAACAAGAGAGCACAGGTGAAGAAAGAGACATTATTATGATACAACCTGTCTCAAAACAAATGCATATTAGGACTTTTAACCCACTAAAAATTTCAAGAAGAAAGCATCTTAGCACAACTCTTGACCTTACTTTTGACAAGTTTGTATATTATGGCCACACTCGAGATCTTGAACAACCGAGACATGCATATTAAAGGATAAAGTGGGGGGGCGGTTAGTTCAGGGCTATAAGCTACATTCTGACAGGAACAGAGGACAACCACATCCTCCTTAGAGATAAAGTAATTCAACACGTGAACACTGGCAACACATAACAACTATATGACAACTTGAATCAAAATGTGGAAAGGTTGCCTGAGGAAGCCAGAAAAACCAACACTATCAACATTTAAAACCAACGCTATCAACATTTAAAACCAATGCTATCAATATTTAAAACCAACACTATCAACATTTAAAACTTCAATAAAAATGCAAGACTAGACATAAACCAATGATAAGCGTAGGACGTAATAATCTTCTGTATAGAAGGGGCGTCTGTAAATGATAAGATAGATAAGGGTAAGAAATCCAAAGTGTTCGCACGCGTTTGAAAAGCAACAAATATAACTAATCTTAAAGTATTGTTTTAGATAATCCTGTAGTAATTGATTAAATTAATGTTAAATGAAAAAAAAGAAAAAACGCTGAATCCTTATATATTTGTATAGACTGTAACTTGATTTTGAATCGTCAAAATTATATAAGATTTCACATTTTAAAAACGAGACAACGACATCATCATTTTCAAATAAAAGGTCTTGCTCCTTTCATTTATCATAAATATTTTATAATTATTATTTTATTTTAACTATTATTTTAAACCAAATTAGCTACTAAAGAAAAGAGTTTAATTTCTCTGACAGAGATAAAACATGAAGAGAAAGTCTAAAAAGTCATTCATCAATTTTTTACTATATATCCTCATGTTGTCAAAGGGGTATATTCTGGCCTGAGGGGGTATATTCTGGCCTAGGCCAGTTTAACCCCGGGGGTATATTCTGGCCTAGGCCAGATTATACCCGGGTATATTCTGGTCAGGGGTTTAATCTGGCCTGTTACACCGGGAAGACCCATGAAGAGCATTAGGCTCGGGGCTTCTGAATTTCTTCCACATGTAGGATCATTTGTAGTTGCTAGTAAGTTGTAATATGGTACAGAAGTACTTGTTACCTTTGTGGCGATATTTATGGAATCTTAGGTGGCTTGTTGTCTAGGGGTATATATATATGTTTAAGTTGATCTCGCTCACAAGGAATACTTTAGTGATCTGCTCGCATACGACAATCAAACTAAAAGGGTTGAATTTTAACACAATTTAATTTATTACATACTTTGTACAATGATGGGACTGCTAAAAGGCGGTGTCCCCTTTACATAACATTAATCATCATTAGACTATGCTTGCAATTAACTTTATGTTACTGGTGGGTACTTATAGTTGCACTGGGTGCTGTGGGTCGTCTCGTCTACTCTGGGTCCTCCTGCAGCTGGGGCGGGGTAGGGGTGCCTCACGAGCTCCACTGGTTGTGCGTAGTACTGATGTTGGCTGCAGGTGTCCTTGCCCCACCCGTGTCCTCAGTGCGGGGCGGGATGGTTGGTTCTGCAAGTCCGTCCTGGCCGATGCGCTCGGTTCACTGGCTTTGATAACAATGGGGTCAACTCTGTGTCACCTTCCCCCACGCCACGTTACTTTTGTTGATGGTGCGGGCGTGGTTGGATCTGTAAGGTCGTTCCTCTGGCTGGCGTGTCGAGTACG
>CALYLW010002898.1:0-24434 GCA_944989445.1 Ampullaceana balthica | reverse complement strand
CAACAGTAGAGTAAAACAGCGGACCAACAATCACACCAGGAATGACCAACAGCAACAGTAGAGTAAAACAGCGGACCAACAATCACACCAGAGAATGACGAACAGCAACAGTAGAGTAAAACAGCGGACCAACAATCACACCAGGGAATGACCAACAGCAACAGTAGAGTAAAACAGCGGACCAACAATCACACCAGAGAATGACGAACAGCAACAGTAGAGTAAAACAGCGGACCAACAATCACACCAGAGAATGACGAACAGCAACAGTAGAGTAAAACAGCGGACCAACAATCACACCAGAGAATGACGAACAGCAACAGTAGAGTAAAACAGCGGACCAACCAATCACACCAGAGATTGACGAACAGCAACAGTAGAGTAAAACAGCGGACCAACAATCACACCAGAGAATGACGAACAGCAACAGTAGAGTAAAACAGTGGACCAACAATCACACCAGAGATTGACGAACAGCAACAGTAGAGTAAAACAGCGGACCAACAATCACACCAGAGATTGACGAACAGCAACAGTAGAGTAAAACAGTGGACCAACAATCACACCAGAGAATGACGAACAGCAACAGTAGAGTAAAACAGTGGACCAACAATCACACCAGAGAATGACCAACAGCAACAGTAGAGTAAAACAGTGGACCAACAATCACACCAGAGAATGACAAACAGCAACAGTAGAGTAAAACAGCGGACCAACAATCACACCAGAGAATGACGAACAGCAACAGTAGAGTAAAACAGGGGACCAACAATCACACCAGAGAATGACAAACAGCAACAGTAGAGTAAAACAGCGGACCAACAATCACACCAGAGAATGACGAACAGCAACAGTAGAGTAAAACAGCGGACCAACAATCACACCAGAGAATGACGAACAGCAACAGTAGAGTAAAACAGTGGACCAACAATCACACCAGAGATTGACGAACAGCAACAGTAGAGTAAAACAGTGGACCAACAATCACACCAGAGATTGACGAACAGCAACAGTAGAGTAAAACAGCGGACCAACAATCACACCAGAGATTGACGAACAGCAACAGTAGAGTAAAACAGCGGACCAACAATCACACCAGAGAATGACGAACAGCAACAGTAGAGTAAAACAGTGGACCAACAATCACACCAGAGAATGACGAACAGCAACAGTAGAGTAAAACAGCGGACCAACAATCACACCAGAGAATGACGAACAGCAACAGTAGAGTAAAACAGCGGACCAACAATCACACCAGAGATTGACGAACAGCAACAGTAGAGTAAAACAGCGGACCAACAATCACACCAGAGAATGACGAACAGCAACAGTAGAGTAAAACAGTGGACCAACAATCACACCAGAGAATGACGAACAGCAACAGTAGAGTAAAACAGCGGACCAACAATCACACCAGAGAATGACGAACAGCAACAGTAGAGTAAAACAGTGGACCAACAATCACACCAGAGATTGACGAACAGCAACAGTAGAGTAAAACAGCGGACCAACAATCACACCAGAGATTGACGAACAGCAACAGTAGAGTAAAACAGCGGACCAACAATCACACCAGAGAATGACGAACAGCAACAGTAGAGTAAAACAGTGGACCAACAATCACACCAGAGAATGACGAACAGCAACAGTAGAGTAAAACAGCGGACCAACAATCACACCAGAGAATGACGAACAGCAACAGTAGAGTAAAACAGCGGACCAACAATCACACCAGAGATTGACGAACAGCAACAGTAGAGTAAAACAGCGGACCAACAATCACACCAGAGAATGACGAACAGCAACAGTAGAGTAAAACAGTGGACCAACAATCACACCAGAGATTGACGAACAGCAACAGTAGAGTAAAACAGCGGACCAACAATCACACCAGAGAATGACGAACAGCAACAGTAGAGTAAAACAGCGGACCAACAATCACACCAGAGAATGACGAACAGCAACAGTAGAGTAAAACAGTGGACCAACAATCACACCAGAGAATGACGAACAGCAACAGTAGAGTAAAACAGCGGACCAACAATCACACCAGAGAATGACAAACAGCAACAGTAGAGTAAAACAGTGGACCAACAATCACACCAGAGAATGACGAACAGCAACAGTAGAGTAAAACAGTGGACCAACAATCACACCAGAGAATGACGAACAGCAACAGTAGAGTAAAACAGTGGACCAACAATCACACCAGAGAATGACGAACAGCAACAGTAGAGTAAAACAGTGGACCAACAATCACACCAGAGAATGACGAACAGCAACAGTAGAGTAAAACAGCGGACCAACAATCACACCAGAGATTGACGAACAGCAACAGTAGAGTAAAACAGCGGACCAACAATCACACCAGAGAATGACGAACAGCAACAGTAGAGTAAAACAGTGGACCAACAATCACACCAGAGAATGACGAACAGCAACAGTAGAGTAAAACAGCGGACCAACAATCACACCAGAGAATGACGAACAGCAACAGTAGAGTAAAACAGCGGACCAACAATCACACCAGAGAATGACGAACAGCAACAGTAGAGTAAAACAGCGGACCAACAATCACACCAGAGAATGACGAACAGCAACAGTAGAGTAAAACAGCGGACCAACAATCACACCAGAGAATGACGAACAGCAACAGTAGAGTAAAACAGTGGACCAACAATCACACCAGAGAATGACGAACAGCAACAGTAGAGTAAAACAGTGGACCAACAATCACACCAGAGAATGACGAACAGCAACAGTAGAGTAAAACAGTGGACCAACAATCACACCAGAGAATGACGAACAGCAACAGTAGAGTAAAACAGTGGACCAACAATCACACCAGAGAATGACGAACAGCAACAGTAGAGTAAAACAGCGGACCAACAATCACACCAGAGATTGACGAACAGCAACAGTAGAGTAAAACAGCGGACCAACAATCACACCAGAGAATGACGAACAGCAACAGTAGAGTAAAACAGTGGACCAACAATCACACCAGAGAATGACGAACAGCAACAGTAGAGTAAAACAGCGGACCAACAATCACACCAGAGAATGACGAACAGCAACAGTAGAGTAAAACAGCGGACCAACAATCACACCAGAGAATGACGAACAGCAACAGTAGAGTAAAACAGTGGACCAACAATCACACCAGAGAATGACGAACAGCAACAGTAGAGTAAAACAGCGGACCAACAATCACACCAGAGAATGACGAACAGCAACAGTAGAGTAAAACAGCGGACCAACAATCACACCAGAGAATGACGAACAGCAACAGTAGAGTAAAACAGTGGACCAACAATCACACCAGAGAATGACGAACAGCAACAGTAGAGTAAAACAGCGGACCAACAATCACACCAGAGAATGACGAACAGCAACAGTAGAGTAAAACAGTGGACCAACAATCACACCAGAGATTGACGAACAGCAACAGTAGAGTAAAACAGCGGACCAACAATCACACCAGAGAATGACGAACAGCAACAGTAGAGTAAAACAGCGGACCAACAATCACACCAGAGATTGACGAACAGCAACAGTAGAGTAAAACAGCGGACCAACAATCACACCAGAGAATGACGAACAGCAACAGTAGAGTAAAACAGTGGACCAACAATCACACCAGAGAATGACGAACAGCAACAGTAGAGTAAAACAGCGGACCAACAATCACACCAGAGAATGACGAACAGCAACAGTAGAGTAAAACAGCGGACCAACAATCACACCAGAGAATGACGAACAGCAACAGTAGAGTAAAACAGCGGACCAACAATCACACCAGAGATTGACGAACAGCAACAGTAGAGTAAAACAGCGGACCAACAATCACACCAGAGAATGACGAACAGCAACAGTAGAGTAAAACAGCGGACCAACAATCACACCAGAGAATGACGAACAGCAACAGTAGAGTAAAACAGCGGACCAACAATCACACCAGAGAATGACGAACAGCAACAGTAGAGTAAAACAGTGGACCAACAATCACACCAGAGAATGACGAACAGCAACAGTAGAGTAAAACAGTGGACCAACAATCACACCAGAGAATGACGAACAGCAACAGTAGAGTAAAACAGTGGACCAACAATCACACCAGAGAATGACGAACAGCAACAGTAGAGTAAAACAGTGGACCAACAATCACACCAGAGAATGACGAACAGCAACAGTAGAGTAAAACAGCGGACCAACAATCACACCAGAGAATGACGAACAGCAACAGTAGAGTAAAACAGCGGACCAACAATCACACCAGAGAATGACGAACAGCAACAGTAGAGTAAAACAGCGGACCAACAATCACACCAGAGAATGACGAACAGCAACAGTAGAGTAAAACAGCGGACCAACAATCACACCAGAGAATGACGAACAGCAACAGTAGAGTAAAACAGCGGACCAACAATCACACCAGAGAATGACGAAACAGCAACAGTAGAGTAAAACAGTGGACCAACAATCACACCAGAGAATGACGAACAGCAACAGTAGAGTAAAACAGTGGACCAACAATCACACCAGAGAATGACGAACAGCAACAGTAGAGTAAAACAGTGGACCAACAATCACACCAGAGAATGACAAACAGCAACAGTAGAGTAAAACAGTGGACCAACAATCACACCAGAGAATGACGAACAGCAACAGTAGAGTAAAACAGCGGACCAACAATCACACCAGAGATTGACGAACAGCAACAGTAGAGTAAAACAGCGGACCAACAATCACACCAGAGAATGACGAACAGCAACAGTAGAGTAAAACAGTGGACCAACAATCACACCAGAGAATGACGAACAGCAACAGTAGAGTAAAACAGCGGACCAACAATCACACCAGAGAATGACGAACAGCAACAGTAGAGTAAAACAGCGGACCAACAATCACACCAGAGAATGACGAACAGCAACAGTAGAGTAAAACAGCGGACCAACAATCACACCAGAGAATGACGAACAGCAACAGTAGAGTAAAACAGCGGACCAACAATCACACCAGAGAATGACGAACAGCAACAGTAGAGTAAAACAGTGGACCAACAATCACACCAGAGAATGACGAACAGCAACAGTAGAGTAAAACAGTGGACCAACAATCACACCAGAGAATGACGAACAGCAACAGTAGAGTAAAACAGTGGACCAACAATCACACCAGAGAATGACGAACAGCAACAGTAGAGTAAAACAGTGGACCAACAATCACACCAGAGAATGACGAACAGCAACAGTAGAGTAAAACAGCGGACCAACAATCACACCAGAGAATGACGAACAGCAACAGTAGAGTAAAACAGCGGACCAACAATCACACCAGAGAATGACGAACAGCAACAGTAGAGTAAAACAGTGGACCAACAATCACACCAGAGAATGACGAACAGCAACAGTAGAGTAAAACAGCGGACCAACAATCACACCAGAGAATGACGAACAGCAACAGTAGAGTAAAACAGCGGACCAACAATCACACCAGAGAATGACGAACAGCAACAGTAGAGTAAAACAGTGGACCAACAATCACACCAGAGATTGACGAACAGCAACAGTAGAGTAAAACAGCGGACCAACAATCACACCAGAGATTGACGAACAGCAACAGTAGAGTAAAACAGCGGACCAACAATCACACCAGAGAATGACGAACAGCAACAGTAGAGTAAAACAGTGGACCAACAATCACACCAGAGAATGACGAACAGCAACAGTAGAGTAAAACAGCGGACCAACAATCACACCAGAGAATGACGAACAGCAACAGTAGAGTAAAACAGTGGACCAACAATCACACCAGAGAATGACGAACAGCAACAGTAGAGTAAAACAGCGGACCAACAATCACACCAGAGAATGACGAACAGCAACAGTAGAGTAAAACAGCGGACCAACAATCACACCAGAGAATGACGAACAGCAACAGTAGAGTAAAACAGCGGACCAACAATCACACCAGAGAATGACGAACAGCAACAGTAGAGTAAAACAGTGGACCAACAATCACACCAGAGAATGACGAACAGCAACAGTAGAGTAAAACAGCGGACCAACAATCACACCAGAGATTGACGAACAGCAACAGTAGAGTAAAACAGCGGACCAACAATCACACCAGAGAATGACGAACAGCAACAGTAGAGTAAAACAGCGGACCAACAATCACACCAGAGAATGACGAACAGCAACAGTAGAGTAAAACAGCGGACCAACAATCACACCAGAGAATGACGAACAGCAACAGTAGAGTAAAACAGCGGACCAACAATCACACCAGAGAATGACGAACAGCAACAGTAGAGTAAAACAGCGGACCAACAATCACACCAGAGAATGACGAACAGCAACAGTAGAGTAAAACAGTGGACCAACAATCACACCAGAGAATGACGAACAGCAACAGTAGAGTAAAACAGTGGACCAACAATCACACCAGAGAATGACGAACAGCAACAGTAGAGTAAAACAGTGGACCAACAATCACACCAGAGAATGACGAACAGCAACAGTAGAGTAAAACAGTGGACCAACAATCACACCAGAGATTGACGAACAGCAACAGTAGAGTAAAACAGCGGACCAACAATCACACCAGAGAATGACGAACAGCAACAGTAGAGTAAAACAGCGGACCAACAATCACACCAGAGAATGACAAACAGCAACAGTAGAGTAAAACAGTGGACCAACAATCACACCAGAGAATGACGAACAGCAACAGTAGAGTAAAACAGCGGACCAACAATCACACCAGAGAATGACGAACAGCAACAGTAGAGTAAAACAGCGGACCAACAATCACACCAGAGAATGACAAACAGCAACAGTAGAGTAAAACAGCGGACCAACAATCACACCAGAGAATGACGAACAGCAACAGTAGAGTAAAACAGCGGACCAACAATCACACCAGAGAATGACGAACAGCAACAGTAGAGTAAAACAGCGGACCAACAATCACACCAGAGAATGACGAACAGCAACAGTAGAGTAAAACAGTGGACCAACAATCACACCAGAGAATGACGAAACAGCAACAGTAGAGTAAAACAGCGGACCAACAATCACACCAGAGAATGACAAACAGCAACAGTAGAGTAAAACAGTGGACCAACAATCACACCAGAGAAATGACGAACAGCAACAGTAGAGTAAAACAGTGGACCAACAATCACACCAGAGAATGACAAACAGCAACAGTAGAGTAAAACAGTGGACCAACAATCACACCAGAGAATGACAAACAGCAACAGTAGAGTAAAACAGTGGACCAACAATCACACCAGAGAATGACGAACAGCAACAGTAGAGTAAAACAGTGGACCAACAATCACACCAGAGAATGACAAACAGCAACAGTAGAGTAAAACAGTGGACCAACAATCACACCAGAGAATGACAAACAGCAACAGTAGAGTAAAACAGCGGACCAACAATCACACCAGAGAATGACGAACAGCAACAGTAGAGTAAAACAGCGGACCAACAATCACACCAGAGAATGACGAACAGCAACAGTAGAGTAAAACAGCGGACCAACAATCACACCAGAGAATGACGAACAGCAACAGTAGAGTAAAACAGCGGACCAACAATCACACCAGAGAATGACGAACAGCAACAGTAGAGTAAAACAGCGGACCAACAATCACACCAGAGAATGACGAACAGCAACAGTAGAGTAAAACAGCGGACCAACAATCACACCAGAGAATGACGAACAGCAACAGTAGAGTAAAACAGCGGACCAACAATCACACCAGAGAATGACGAACAGCAACAGTAGAGTAAAACAGCGGACCAACAATCACACCAGAGAATGACGAACAGCAACAGTAGAGTAAAACAGCGGACCAACAATCACACCAGAGAATGACGAACAGCAACAGTAGAGTAAAACAGCGGACCAACAATCACACCAGAGAATGACGAACAGCAACAGTAGAGTAAAACAGCGGACCAACAATCACACCAGAGATTGACGAACAGCAACAGTAGAGTAAAACAGCGGACCAACAATCACACCAGAGAATGACGAACAGCAACAGTAGAGTAAAACAGCGGACCAACAATCACACCAGAGAATGACGAACAGCAACAGTAGAGTAAAACAGCGGACCAACAATCACACCAGAGAATGACGAAACAGCAACAGTAGAGTAAAACAGTGGACCAACAATCACACCAGAGAATGACGAACAGCAACAGTAGAGTAAAACAGTGGACCAACAATCACACCAGAGAATGACGAACAGCAACAGTAGAGTAAAACAGTGGACCAACAATCACACCAGAGAATGACAAACAGCAACAGTAGAGTAAAACAGTGGACCAACAATCACACCAGAGATTGACGAACAGCAACAGTAGAGTAAAACAGCGGACCAACAATCACACCAGAGAATGACGAACAGCAACAGTAGAGTAAAACAGCGGACCAACAATCACACCAGAGAATGACAAACAGCAACAGTAGAGTAAAACAGTGGACCAACAATCACACCAGAGAATGACGAACAGCAACAGTAGAGTAAAACAGCGGACCAACAATCACACCAGAGAATGACGAACAGCAACAGTAGAGTAAAACAGCGGACCAACAATCACACCAGAGAATGACAAACAGCAACAGTAGAGTAAAACAGCGGACCAACAATCACACCAGAGAATGACGAACAGCAACAGTAGAGTAAAACAGCGGACCAACAATCACACCAGAGAATGACGAACAGCAACAGTAGAGTAAAACAGCGGACCAACAATCACACCAGAGAAATGACGAACAGCAACAGTAGAGTAAAACAGTGGACCAACAATCACACCAGAGAATGACAAACAGCAACAGTAGAGTAAAACAGCGGACCAACAATCACACCAGAGAATGACAAACAGCAACAGTAGAGTAAAACAGTGGACCAACAATCACACCAGAGAAATGACGAACAGCAACAGTAGAGTAAAACAGTGGACCAACAATCACACCAGAGAATGACAAACAGCAACAGTAGAGTAAAACAGTGGACCAACAATCACACCAGAGAATGACAAACAGCAACAGTAGAGTAAAACAGTGGACCAACAATCACACCAGAGAAATGACGAACAGCAACAGTAGAGTAAAACAGTGGACCAACAATCACACCAGAGAATGACAAACAGCAACAGTAGAGTAAAACAGTGGACCAACAATCACACCAGAGAATGACAAACAGCAACAGTAGAGTAAAACAGCGGACCAACAATCACACCAGAGAATGACGAACAGCAACAGTAGAGTAAAACAGCGGACCAACAATCACACCAGAGAAAGACGAACAGCAACAGTAGAGTAAAACAGCGGACCAACAATCACACCAGAGAATGACGAACAGCAACAGTAGAGTAAAACAGCGGACCAAAAATCACACCAGAGAATGACGAACAGCAACAGTAGAGTAAAACAGCGGACCAACAATCACACCAGAGAATGACGAACAGCAACAGTAGAGTAAAACAGCGGACCAACAATCACACCAGAGAATGACAAACAGCAACAGTAGAGTAAAACAGTGGACCAACAATCACACCAGAGAATGACGAACAGCAACAGTAGAGTAAAACAGCGGACCAACAATCACACCAGAGAATGACGAACAGCAACAGTAGAGTAAAACAGCGGACCAACAATCACACCAGAGAATGACAAACAGCAACAGTAGAGTAAAACAGCGGACCAACAATCACACCAGAGAATGACGAACAGCAACAGTAGAGTAAAACAGCGGACCAACAATCACACCAGAGAATGACGAACAGCAACAGTAGAGTAAAACAGCGGACCAACAATCACACCAGAGAAATGACGAACAGCAACAGTAGAGTAAAACAGTGGACCAACAATCACACCAGAGAATGACAAACAGCAACAGTAGAGTAAAACAGCGGACCAACAATCACACCAGAGAATGACAAACAGCAACAGTAGAGTAAAACAGTGGACCAACAATCACACCAGAGAAATGACGAACAGCAACAGTAGAGTAAAACAGTGGACCAACAATCACACCAGAGAATGACAAACAGCAACAGTAGAGTAAAACAGTGGACCAACAATCACACCAGAGAATGACAAACAGCAACAGTAGAGTAAAACAGTGGACCAACAATCACACCAGAGAAATGACGAACAGCAACAGTAGAGTAAAACAGTGGACCAACAATCACACCAGAGAATGACAAACAGCAACAGTAGAGTAAAACAGTGGACCAACAATCACACCAGAGAATGACAAACAGCAACAGTAGAGTAAAACAGCGGACCAACAATCACACCAGAGAATGACGAACAGCAACAGTAGAGTAAAACAGCGGACCAACAATCACACCAGAGAAAGACGAACAGCAACAGTAGAGTAAAACAGCGGACCAACAATCACACCAGAGAATGACGAACAGCAACAGTAGAGTAAAACAGCGGACCAAAAATCACACCAGAGAATGACGAACAGCAACAGTAGAGTAAAACAGCGGACCAACAATCACACCAGAGAATGACGAACAGCAACAGTAGAGTAAAACAGCGGACCAACAATCACACCAGAGAATGACAAACAGCAACAGTAGAGTAAAACAGTGGACCAACAATCACACCAGAGAATGACGAACAGCAACAGTAGAGTAAAACAGCGGACCAACAATCACACCAGAGAATGACGAACAGCAACAGTAGAGTAAAACAGCGGACCAACAATCACACCAGAGAATGACAAACAGCAACAGTAGAGTAAAACAGCGGACCAACAATCACACCAGAGAATGACGAACAGCAACAGTAGAGTAAAACAGCGGACCAACAATCACACCAGAGAATGACGAACAGCAACAGTAGAGTAAAACAGCGGACCAACAATCACACCAGAGAAATGACGAACAGCAACAGTAGAGTAAAACAGTGGACCAACAATCACACCAGAGAATGACAAACAGCAACAGTAGAGTAAAACAGCGGACCAACAATCACACCAGAGAATGACAAACAGCAACAGTAGAGTAAAACAGTGGACCAACAATCACACCAGAGAAATGACGAACAGCAACAGTAGAGTAAAACAGTGGACCAACAATCACACCAGAGAATGACAAACAGCAACAGTAGAGTAAAACAGTGGACCAACAATCACACCAGAGAATGACAAACAGCAACAGTAGAGTAAAACAGCGGACCAACAATCACACCAGAGAATGACGAACAGCAACAGTAGAGTAAAACAGCGGACCAACAATCACACCAGAGAAAGACGAACAGCAACAGTAGAGTAAAACAGCGGACCAACAATCACACCAGAGAATGACGAACAGCAACAGTAGAGTAAAACAGCGGACCAACAATCACACCAGAGAATGACGAACAGCAACAGTAGAGTAAAACAGCGGACCAACAATCACACCAGAGAATGACGAACAGCAACAGTAGAGTAAAACAGTGGACCAACAATCACACCAGAGAATGACGAACAGCAACAGTAGAGTAAAACAGTGGACCAACAATCACACCAGAGAATGACGAACAGCAACAGTAGAGTAAAACAGTGGACCAACAATCACACCAGAGAATGACGAACAGCAACAGTAGAGTAAAACAGTGGACCAACAATCACACCAGAGAATGACGAACAGCAACAGTAGAGTAAAACAGTGGACAACAATCACACCAGAGAATGACGAACAGCAACAGTAGAGTAAAACAGTGGACAACAATCACACCAGAGAATGACGAACAGCAACAGTAGAGTAAAACAGTGGACCAACAATCACACCAGAGAATGACGAACAGCAACAGTAGAGTAAAACAGCGGACCAACAATCACACCAGAGAATGACGAACAGCAACAGTAGAGTAAAACAGCGGACAACAATCAACAACTGAGAAGAAAGTAATTCGGATGTTTTACTATTATTTTATAATTCTGTTTATTTTTGATAGCATGCATGGTGATGTAGGCAGACGTGTAAGAGAAGCATAACACACGGACATGTAAAGATGCTGAATCATTCGCTAGTTGCTTTGTTTTGCATATAGTGGCTAACAATGGTGGGTGTATACCGTATTTATATATATGCATATAGTGGGCTAACAATGGTGGGTGCATACCGTATTTATATATATATATATATATTGTATATATTGTCTAACTATGGTGGGTGCATACCGTATTTATATGTTTTTTTTCTTACTGGCACTGATTTATTTTGAGTAAACTCAGGAGTTTTTTATAATACCAAAAGCCTTTTTTAGTTGACTTGTAAACTTATAACAAATTGCTGCCACATACAGCCACACACTGCCACATTCTGCCACATAATGCCACATACTGCCACACACTGCCACACACTGCCACATACTACCACATACTGCAACATACTGCCACATGCTGCCACACACTGCTAAACACTGCCACATACTGCCACAAATACTGCCACATACTGCCACATACTGCAATGACACACTATGTAGAGGTTTAAAAATTTATTTGGTTTAACTTATCCACAAAAGCTAAAAACACATATATTTTGATGAGAAAATTGTTGTATTAAAAAAAACACTAAAAGATATGGTTCATTTGTTATAAATTCTGTCAGATATTACCATCCTACTTTATCAGCCGCTGTGTTATTTACTTTATCATTATTAAAAATTAAGTTTTATCATTAATGAAATCAAGTTGTGTGTATTTTACTTCTAATGTTTATAGTATTTTAAACCAAGCATGTAATGTATGTCGGTAAATGAGATTATTATATGAGCAGAACACGTATAGTCAAACAACTCAATGGTGCACATGTAGACGTTTTCAATTCTTAAGAAATTATATTTGGACAAGAAGAACAAATCGTTAAAGGAATTGTAAATGTAACTCCTGCTTGAGATTATTGGGTAACAACCACCAGGGCGGACTAACACACATACATTCCGTGCAAATCAACGTGTTAAAAAATTCGAGGGGTGGAAAATTCATGTATGGAAGTGCGCAGGAGTTATCCAAAAATAAATTTAAAAAATAAGTCCCAAAAATGAGGCCATAAATCCTTTTAACAGTTTTTTTTAGTCCCATAACCTTTTTTTTTGAGTTCGTATGGTGTTCTAATGTTTCCACGCCCCTCAGCTTGTGAGGCGAGCGCACTATTGACTTCACTAATAGTATAGAGTATAAAATAATCCTTTTAAATAATAGACGATTCATAACTATTATACTATAAAGCAAAAATTCTATTTTAACCTGGGCCGCAGTAAGTTTCATTGCCAGAGATTCTAGCGTTCTTTCTACGTCGCAAATAGTATAACTATGATATTTTGTATAACTAGGATATGTTGTATAACTAGGATATTTTGTATAACTAGGATATTTTGTATAACTAGGATATTTTGTAAAACTAGGATATTTTGTATAACTAGGATAGGGGGTGGCCTCTACGGGGCTCGACGGACGAGTAGGGTCGTGGGGCACGGACCTGACCGCGACTCGGCGACCCGAAACCGACAACTCCCGGCAGGCAATGCCTAAGTCCGATATGTTAGGTGTTAGGTGCTAGTCACATATGATTACAGTCGCTGTACGGATCTTAGACAAAGCATCTTAAATGCATTGTCGATGATGAAAACCAAAGTACCCGTTGAGGGTCGGGTAAATCCGAAGCGACCGTTTCGTCCCCCTCAACTTACTAGCAAAGCTATTAAACGGTTCCGGTTTAGGGCCAGGAGCGCCAGTACGGATTAGCAAAAGGTACCGCGAAGAACCCAGCGGACGCCAGCTCTGAGGAAACCTTCCAGTGGGGGTTGCACCCTATGTAGGTCATTGATGATCCCCCGCACTGCAGCGGTCCTAACCATGGAGACCCGTATGCTTTGCCGGGGTGGCGCCAAAATTGTAGCGGGTCGTAGACTCGTAGTAGGGAATTCCATCACTCATTGTGAGGTCAACATTAGTGGGAGGCATTTTCGACTTTAAGTCTTGGATGCCCAGGTGGCTGCTTTAGAAGCGACCGCTCCGGGGGGTTTTCCCAGCTGTTACGTCCCCTTGGGGGAGTGGGCCAGATAGCTGGGAGGGTCTTCCAGGAAGACCCATGAAGAGCACTAGGCTCGGAGCTGCTGATTTTCTTCCACATGCTGGTCATTAAGTATAACTAGGATATTTTGTATAACTAGGATATTTTGTATAACTAGGATATTTTGTATAACTAGTATATTTTGTATAACTAGGATATTTTGTATAACTGGGATATTTTATATATATATGATATTTTGTATAACTAGGATATTTTGTATAACTAGGATATTTTGTATAACTAGGATAATATTGTATAACTAGGATATTTTGCGCCAAGGGAAAAATTATTTTAAAATTATAAAATTGGCACCCCGACCCTTTCCATTTCTTTAAATTTTACTGTGATATGACGTTGTATGCCTAATTTTCGCGCCCTTGTATCTTTGAGCACGGAGACTTATTTACCTCACTGCCCCACATTGTTACGACTTGGAACGGCGCACATTACAAAAGGGTTTAAGTTTGATTTCCCTACTGATATGCGTGGACATATATCACGTCAAACAATTATATACGACATCTTAGCAATGGACAGAAAACTACCAGTAATGGTTGGTGTATTCTGTAATGGTTGGTGTATTCTGTAATGGTTGGTGTATTCTGTAATGGTTGGTGTATTCTGTAATGGTTGGTGTATTCTGTAATGGTTGGTGTATTCTGTAATGGTTGGTGTATTCTGTAATGGTTGGTGTATTCTGTAATGGTTGGTGTATTCTGTAATGGTTGGTGTATTCTGTAGCTAAAGATTATGTTTTTCGTCACTACTGCAAAATTGTTGCATTGGCTAAATCTTTGTTAGCAAACGTTGATTATGGAGATTGGCAGCATATAGTACAAATCCTAAAAAATCATGAAACTACACACACACACAATTTAAGCCAAATGTCGTGTCTTAATTTGAGTGTTCTTTTTAAACTTCGCAAAAAATAGATGTTACTTCTAAAAGATTTTGGAACGAAGAAAAACATTTTTGGACAGTTTTTCAACGGGTATTTTCGATAGTCAAACTTATGCAATATCTGCTTTGCATTTAGGGATAGCAAAGAAAACTTATATGAACATTATCAGAGGGGTCACTAGGGTTGGTGTCACCGAGTAAGTTTAGCCCATGGTGTCACCGAGTAAGTTTAGCCCATGGTGTCACCGAGTAAGTTTAGCCCATGGTGTCACCGAGTAAGTTTAGCCCATGGTGTCACCCCTTCACGACTAACCCCATAGACCTCTGAGCCTTTCAGTGTCGAATAACGGTAAAAAAACCATAATTTTACGTTTTGGTGTCACCCATTGTGATGGTGTCACACGGTGCAGTCCACACCCCCATAGTGACGCCTCTGAATGGTAATGGAATATTTTTAAAGCTAGTTCAACTTTTAACTGAATTTGAGATTTTCATGGAGGAGCATGTAAGAAGTGTTTTAAATAAACAACATAAATTTTTTTTAAACGTTAAAAAAAACAATTTTTTTACTATAAATCGAAAAACGAAATTACTGTACCAAAGCATCAAAAGGTGTGCAAATTAAATATGCGCTGTAAAAAAATATTATATCACGTCATTGTTTTCGCTCATATTTTAATTTTGGAAAAAGGGATCAATGTAAAAAGAGGATTTAATGATGGTTAATTATAAAATAAAAAAAGAAAGGGGGCGTCGTAGGCGCCCTGCAACCCCTATTATAAAATACTTTGTGTAAATTTCAGAAAGTTTAATATTTCGTATTTATCAAACAAGGACAAGTTAGTTGGGCTTTTGAAAAATGTCGGCGCCGTAAAATAAATAGCTTTCAGCTGAAAACTTCTGTCATTTTTGACGGGTGATACGCTAATTATAAAATAATTTGTGTACATTTCAGCAAGTTTAATATTTCGTATTTATCAAACAAGGATAAGTTACTTGGGCTTTTGACGAAAAAAGTAAGCACCTTAGGCGCCTTACAGCTGCAGTGAGTGCCGTAGGCGCCCTACAACCCCTATTATAAAATATTTTGTATACATTTCAGTAAGTTTAATATTAAGTATTTATCCAACAAGGATAAGTTACTTGGGCTTTTGAAAAAAGTGGGCGAAGTAGGCGCCACGGCGCCCCAGCGCAACCTTGTTTATATATATATATATATATATATATATATATATATATATATATATATATATATATATATATATATATATATATATATCCTATATATATTGCGCCTAAGCGCGTCCGTCAGTCAGTGTGAAACCCCTATGCGGGGTAACTCCCGATAATAAAATAAATTATTGAAAATTAAGACGTAAAAATAATAAACATTTTGGTGTCGAGATTAACAAGAAGGCGTTTCTTGCCATAAAATATTGTGACGTGACGTAATAGTTTGAGCACATATTAATTTGTAAAAAGAAAACAAAGTAAAAAGAGCCGTGTACATTTTAATGTGATTTTTTATATTAATATTCCGCTGTATGTGTGTACAAGTATGCGTGTGCACATTTGTGAATCAGTTAGTGTAATTGTGTTCTTTTTTTCTCTGTTGTGTGTGAATCAGTGAGTGTGTGTGTGTTTTATTTTATATATTAAGGCCTTACCAAATTTGCCATTTTATCAGCTGAAAAAAAGCTACATGAAAAAAGGCTGAAATATAAATGCAAAGAAAAATAATATAATCCGTTCATTTTAGTGGAACAAGAATCTGCGAATTTATTGCTTTGTTTCTACTAGAAGAAAAGAGTGGGAAGTCATTAATTTATTAGAAGATCAATCTCTAGGAACTTAAATACAAAACACTGTTTTATGGTATTTTTTATGTCGATAGAAAAAATATTTAAAACAAATAAACTCTATTTTCCAACCTCCCTTAGGCATAAATATTCACATAAATATTATCTGGCTCAAAAAAAAAGATAACCTATTTGTCTTGAACTAATTTCATGCTGAGTGGAATGGAATGGAATGTGTGTTTTTGAGAGCTTTTTCCTAGAAATAAATGAATCATATGGCAAGATATTGTTTTAATTTTTTTGATTCCTGTGAAAAGAAATTGAGCCTTGCCTATTAGAGTTTGGTAAATGTTAAGGACCTTTGTTATTCTGGTAGAGTATATTGAAAAAAGCGTGCGTCATTAAAGCAGAAATACCGAAAATTGATGGGTAATATTTAAATTCATTATATTTTCTATTATGTCCAAACACATATCGTGATTTTTAAATAGAAGGGGTTTTATTTATCACTACCATAATTTCCTGATGCGTTTACACTCACTGTTAAGGGGAATTTGAGACCTAAAAGCAAATAAAGTTATTTTTATTGTGCCTACCCCGTAGCTTAGCATGGGCAATGCGCTCATATATATATATATATACTAGTAGACCCGTCGCGCGTTGCAACGATCAAAGTAAAAAGGAATAAATTTAAAGAAACCAATGAGTGGTATGTTTAAAAATAATTCTGAAGAAATTGTCGTGGAAGTGTGAAAAAAAAATCCAAGTTTCATAGCAAACGGATAAATAAATAAATAATTAAATAGCGTACAAAAGAAGAAACGATATTAAGGGCCCCGGCCCCAAAATGAGTGATATTATAGTTTTTTTTATTGCCATTGTACTCATTTCTTAAACCTTTAAGATTTTATTCATTATTCAGTCATTAACAATCTTGACAAATAATGACACATGTATCCCTTATTATACAAATTGAAATTCACAGGTGTTTTGAACTTTATATCTTGCCCAGAATGGGCCCTGGGGCCCTTAATGTTGTTTTTATCTATTGTACTCAATATATATTCCTCAATATCGTGTAAAATTTAATAGGAAATACAATGATTAAAGTTCAGTAAAAAGACTTTTTCGAAGGAATGGAAATTAAGAGTTCAGTGCCCTATAGTAATATAGGCTGTTAAGTTTTTATATTCTAAGTTTTGTCAAAATCCAGTTTTTTTCTCAATATCTAACTCTTAAACTACTTTTTACATACCTACAATAGGGGGGAAAATAGCATTAAGGGGCCCTGGCCCATTCGGTGCAAGAGGTTAATTTCAAAACCTGTTCATTTTAGTTCTTTTTTTTTGTTCCCTATTTCGGATAAGGCATCATATTTTGTATATTATATTCAATGCACACACACACACCAGATTTTATATCTGAAAAATAAAATACATTAAAAAAAAGATTCAATCGTCTGTTAATAAGCGCATCTTAAAAATGATTAAAAGGCAATTTTAGAAATGGCCTATGCTATTCTGAATACAAAGGAATGAACATAAAAACATATTCAATTCGCATTCATATTAATTAAGCATTTTCAGGATCACTTCATTAAATTTAGTCAACTTTTTTTAATACGTTCGGTAGCGAAAGGTTATAATGTATAGTGTATATAAAGCTTAAGTAAACAGTTTTAAAGTGTAAGTTTATTTGACATAGGCCATCACTTTCAACATAAAATAAACTCGCTACATCTATGGTTTTTAATTAAATGTCGAGTTATGAATTAAATTTTTAAAAATCCCAATTTTATACATTGCATGTAAAATATTAATACAATGCATCGTTAAAATAATTGAAATAAAATAATTTAAACGCATATCTAATATATAAAGCTCAGTTGATATTTTTATGTTTTTTTGTTTGTATCCATTAAAAAAGGGCCACTGCTTTGTTGACATTTTTACAAAAGATCTCTGCCACTGTCGTCACTAAAAAAGCTCTTATATATTTACGACACTGCAATGTAACACAATTGTAATTAATTCAATATTTGCAACAGCGTCTATGAGATAAAGATAATAAAGATAAATAAAAAAAATTAAGCTATATTCTTAATTTAAAAAAAACAAACAAACAAAACAAATGAATTGTATGTTAAAAATGCATGTGAAACCATGACAATAATTGATTTTAAAAATGGCCTATGTTAATCCATCATCAAAGGAAAGAACATAACATATTCAATTCGCAATACAAAATAATTAAGCGTTTTCAGGATCACTTTATTTAGTGTAATCTACTTATGTTAATAAGTCCGGTAGCCTAAGTTTAAATAGTATAAGTGTATAGGTTATGTAAAAGACAACAGCTTATGTAAAAGACAAATCTTTTATCGCCTGATTACTGTGCGCACATTTTCGTGTACGCATCTTAAATTTAGCTGTGTTCTATTAATATAACATTTATATTTTGTTTGTCTTTTACATAAGCTGTTGTCTTTTACATAACCTATACACTTATACTATTTAAACTTAGGCTACCGGACTTATTAACATAAGTAGATTACACTAAATAAAGTGATCCTGAAAACGCTTAATTATTTTGTATTGCGAATTGAATATGTTATGTTCTTTCCTTTGATGATGGATTAACATAGGCCATTTTTAAAATCAATTATTGTCATGGTTTCACATGCATTTTTAACATACAATTCATTTGTTTTGTTTGTTTGTTTTTTTTAAATTAAGAATATAGCTTAATTTTTTTTATTTATCTTTATTATCTTTATCTCATAGACGCTGTTGCAAATATTGAATTAATTACAATTGTGTTACATTGCAGTGTCGTAAATATATAAGAGCTTTTTTAGTGACGACAGTGGCAGAGATCTTTTGTAAAAATGTCAACAAAGCAGTGGCCCTTTTTTAATGGATACAAACAAAAAAACATAAAAATATCAACTGAGCTTTATATATTAGATATGCGTTTAAATTATTTTATTTCAATTATTTTAACGATGCATTGTATTAATATTTTACATGCAATGTATAAAATTGGGATTTTTAAAAATTTAATTCATAACTCGACATTTAATTAAAAACCATAGATGTAGCGAGTTTATTTTATGTTGAAAGTGATGGCCTATGTCAAATAAACTTACACTTTAAAACTGTTTACTTAAGCTTTATATACACTATACATTATAACCTTTCGCTACCGAACGTATTAAAAAAAGTTGACTAAATTTAATGAAGTGATCCTGAAAATGCTTAATTAATATGAATGCGAATTGAATATGTTTTTATGTTCATTCCTTTGTATTCAGAATAGCATAGGCCATTTCTAAAATTGCCTTTTAATCATTTTTAAGATGCGCTTATTAACAGACGATTGAATCTTTTTTTTAATGTATTTTATTTTTCAGATATAAAATCTGGTGTGTGTGTGTGCATTGAATATAATATACAAAATATGATGCCTTATCCGAAATAGGGAACAAAAAAAAACTAAAATGAACAGGTTTTGAAATTAACCTCTTGCACCGAATGGGCCAGGGCCCCTTAATGCTATTTTCCCCCCTATTGTAGGTATGTAAAAAGTAGTTTAAGAGTTAGATATTGAGAAAAAAACTGGATTTTGACAAAACTTAGAATATAAAAACTTAACAGCCTATATTACTATAGGGCACTGAACTCTTAATTTCCATTCCTTCGAAAAAGTCTTTTTACTGAACTTTAATCATTGTATTTCCTATTAAATTTTACACGATATTGAGGAATATATATTGAGTACAATAGATAAAAACAACATTAAGGGCCCCAGGGCCCATTCTGGGCAAGATATAAAGTTCAAAACACCTGTGAATTTCAATTTGTATAATAAGGGATACATGTGTCATTATTTGTCAAGATTGTTAATGACTGAATAATGAATAAAATCTTAAAGGTTTAAGAAATGAGTACAATGGCAATAAAAAAAACTATAATATCACTCATTTTGGGGCCGGGGCCCTTAATATCGTTTCTTCTTTTGTACGCTATTTAATTATTTATTTATTTATCCGTTTGCTATGAAACTTGGATTTTTTTTTCACACTTCCACGACAATTTCTTCAGAATTATTTTTAAACATACCACTCATTGGTTTCTTTAAATTTATTCCTTTTTACTTTGATCGTTGCAACGCGCGACGGGTCTACTAGTCTAATATATAAAGCTCAGATGTTTGTATGTTTGTATGTTTGTATGTTTGTATGTTTCACTTTTCGACTTTCTGTTAGACAATCACGGAAAAACCAAATGACGGACGGGGACCAAATTTGGCAGGACGGTTCCTTTTACCCTGAAGGTGGTTTTAAGTTAGTTTTTGTAATTGTCCCTTTTGCCCGAATGCCGTAAATTAAATAATCAGAAAATGCAGAGACAAAGAATAAAAAATTTAACCTCATTTCTGTATTGAACAAATTTACGCGGGACGTTCAAATGCCGTTCAAAGCGAGTTACTTTTGGTGACGTTTTGTTTTCCCCCAATACTTTATTTTCAGCCCGTGCGCATTTGAAAAAATATTATAATGTCTAATTACGGTGCGCACATTTTCGTGTACGCTTCATAATTTGAGCTGTGTATACAAAGAATTGTCATTTTCTTTACTGTTACTTTCTATATATTAGATAGACACGTAAACATATTTAATTACAACTGCCACACGATGCATTAGATTTAATTGTTTACACGTTTAAATTTAATTGCGAATTTGTTTTAATTATTTTCTGTTCCATAACTCGACATTTAATGAAAAACCTATTTATGTAATAATTGTGTCAGTATTTTTTTTCAAGGCTTCATTTTTAGCGGTGCGCGTTTTAAAATCTTTTATCGCCTGATTTACTGTGCGCACATTTTCGTGTACGCATCTTAAATTTAGCTGTGTCCTATTAATATAACATTTATATTTTGTTTGTCTTTTACATAAGCTATTGTCTTTTACATAACCTATACACTTATACTATTTAAACTTAGGCTACCGGACCTATTAACATAAGTAGATTAAACTAAATAAAGTGATCCTGAAAACGCTTAATTATTTTGTATTGCGAATTGAATATGTTATGTTCATTCCTTTGATGATGGATTAACATAGGCCATTTTTAAAATCGATTATTGTCATGGTTTCACATGCGTTTGTAACATAAAATTGATTTGTTTTGTTTTGTTTTTTTAAAATTAGGAATATAGCCTAATTTCTTTATTTATCTTTATTATCTTTATGTCATAGACGCTGTTGCAAATATTGTATTAATTACAATTGTGTTACATGCAGTGTCGTAAATATATAAGAGCTTTTTTAGTGACGACAGTGGCAGAGATCTTTTGGAAAAATGTCAACAAAGCAGTGGCCTTTTTTTTAATGGATACAAACAAACAAACATAAAAATATCAACTGAGCTTTATATATTACATATGGGTTTAAATTATTTTATTTCAATTATTTTCACGATGCATTGTATTAATATTTTACATGCAATGAATAAAATTGGGATTTTTTAAAATGTAATTCATAACTCGACACTTGATTAAAAACCATAGATGTAGCGAGTTTAATTTATGTTGAAAGTGATGGCCTATGTCAAATAAACGTACACTTTAAAACTGTTTACTTAAGCTTTATATACACTATACATTATAAACTTTCGCTACCGAACATATTAACAAAAGTTGACTAAATTTAATGAAGTGATCCTGAAAACACTTAATTAATATGAATTGCGAATTGAATATGTTTTTATGTTCATTCCTTTGTATACAGAATAGCATAGCATAGGCCATTTCTAAAATTGACATTTAATCATTTCTAAGATGAGCTTATTAACAGACAGTTGAATCTTTTTTTTCAGATATAAAATCTGGTGTGTGTGTGTGCATTGAATATAATTTACAAAATATGATGCCTTATCCGAAATAGGGAACAAAAAAAAGATTCATTTTTGAAATTATACACATTGTTTATAAACCGTAAATATAAATAGTAAAATATAGAGACATAAAAAATGTTAAATATTACTTCCCTGATACAACAATTATGGATACGTCAAAAGGAGGAGTTATTTTGGTTCAGTACATTTACTTTATAACAAGACTTTATTTTATGCGGCCAGCTTTCTATATTGTCTAAATATGGTGTGCACATTTTTTTTATATCATTTTAATACGACCGGTTTTTTTTTAAAAGTATTTTAGAAAGTACATTTATAATTTTGCTTATTTGCGCTATGAATAACTTAGCTTTTTAAAGGGATAGTGCCAAATGTTCTTTATCTCATAGACGTGGTTACAAATATTATATAACTTACAATTGTGATACGATGCAGTTTCGTAATTATATATTAAATTTTTGAGTGACGGGGTGGTAGAGCTCTTTCGGAAAACCTATAAGTTATGTTAATTTTGTACAAGTGGGAATGAAATTGTAAATTTAGTTATTATGGTCGGAAAGAATCATTATTTAATAAATCATATCTTTTAAATAGTAAGGTTATGTTAAAAGGCACTGCATTAAGTGAAAACAACTCACGCGGTAAAATGGCATATCTCTGTTTCTCATAAGATGTTAACTAAATAGATGAATCTGAAATTTAACTTTGAAAATAAAAATTATAATAACCAGCAACTAATACTTGGATAAAGGGTCAGCACACTCCCGCTACAGAGTGCGGGTATTTTTCTAGATATATATATATATGGCATTCGTACGTCCTCATGGGACGATGGCGTTTACTCCTGCTCCTCTGCCCCCCTTCCCCTTTCTCCTGGCCCTTCTCTCTTCACTCAAAGCTATTAGGGATGCTTCCGCGACTTGAATGCCTTCACGCACTTTTGCCCGCCAGGAGGTGCGCTCCTCGGCAATGGTCTGCCACGTTTTATGGTCTATCTGTGCCAGTATCGTGTCTTTCTTGCAGACGTCCTGGAAGCGCAAGGAGGGGCGACCTCTTTTCCTCATATTAATTGCCAGCTCGCCGAAAAGCAAGGCTCTTGGAATTCGCTCCGAGCTCATCCTGCGGACATGACCCAACGACAGCAGGCGCCTCACACTCAGGATTGAGTGCATACTCAGCATCTAGCTCCTTCTGAGTACCTCGGCAATGGTGATCTGGTCCTGCCATTTGATGTGTAGAATCCTGCGCATGCATCGTACGTGGAAGCTGTTGAGCTGCTTTGTTGGCTTAGTTGCAATCATACTCATCTAACAGACCACAGGTTGTACCAATAGACTCATCTAACAGAACACAGGTTGTATCAATAGATGGCTGTATTTCTCACAAAGCTGACTTGGTTTATGGTGTGCCTCAGGGCTCTGTTCTGGGCCCGGTACTTTTTGTACTACTACTTCTACTACTTGAACAGCATTCAGTTAAAAGCCAATCATTTGGAGATGATACTCAGCAGCTGGATAGCGAAGTCAGTAGTGCGCTCGCCTCACAAAGCTGAGGTGGAGTGGGATCGAGCCCACGTGAAGCCACAATATAAGTGATACGCTAAGAAAATCCTCCGCTGACCCCTGGAAGGGGATTGGGGCACCCACCAGGTATAAACAAGCACCTACGACCTTGGGGTTATGGGACTTACTTACTTACTCAGCTATACACTCACA
>CALYLW010002897.1:20000-24451 GCA_944989445.1 Ampullaceana balthica | reverse complement strand
TCAGAGGCGGAACTAGGTTTTAGGCGCCCTTGGCTAAATTATTTTTGGCGCCCTTGATAAATTGACAAGTTTCAGCTTTGCTATTTTTTTCATTTGTTAGAAAAAATAATTGAATTCCTCTTATTTTATTTATGACAATATTTACGTGTTCTGACAGTGACAGTCATACAACGTGAATATAAAAAATGCTTAAGACAGGAACAATACTAACTTGCAGTTTATTATTTACTAAATAATGGCAAATAAATTGGTGGATAAAACGGGATATTGTTGCTTTAATAAAGAATACAGAAAAACTTGAAGTAACATGTATTATAAATAAAAACAATAGTGTCAATGTGTCATACTCATCATCTCATACATAACGATAGAAACTCACAATTAAAAGTAAATTTAAGTAACACTCCACCGATCCACTACTATGAGCAATACACCAAATGTTCAAAGCTTAACTTTTCTTGCTTTACTGTTTGAAAAATTAGTGATTTTTTCATCGAAGTTTATTTGACTGGTAAGTTCACTTTCGATGGAAAGAAAAGTTAGAGATGATGTGCGTTGTTGACCTGAAGTCGATCTCAAGTAATTTTTGATAATTTTTAGCTCAGCACTTCCGTTACCTGGCGTAGGCGTGTTGCTAATACAGTTGGACCTCTCTAAGTCGTATTGGCTTGTTGCTAATACAGTCGGACCTCTTTAAGTCGTATTGGTGTGTTGCTAATACAGTCGGACCTCTCTAAGTCGTATTGGCGTGTTGCTAATATAGTCGGACCTCTCTAAGTCGTATTTGCGTGTTTTGCATATTCAGTCGGACCTCTCTAAGTCGTATTGGCGGGTTGCTAATTCAGTCGGACCTCTCTAAGTCGAAGTCAAGGGGGAGGAGGGAATTGACTTACGGAGTTTTCGAGTTAGGGAAACAGGCGTAATACGCGCAGATTAATCAAGGACAATGTTGGTATTGAGAGGGGGGGGACGGACAGCCATAGCGGCTAGAAGGTTTGACAGGAAGAAGGGTGGTAATGTTTCGTATGAAAGGAGCCAACTTGCTTTGACATACCGACACAAGCTCGTGAGAGGAGACACCCTACCTCCCCTCCCCCACCTTACTCCCTCGACAGTGGGATGGGGATAGTAACATTTTTCTTTTTAAAAGAAAGACTGTAAAATCATATTGACATTTGTATGACAAGAAGCCCCGCAAAGGCCACAAGCATAATAAAAATATTATAATGGTTTAAATGAAATATATTTAAATATAATTAATTATTCACTTTTTGTTATCGAGGATAAAAGTGAAAGATAGAAAACCTCCCTATATCGAAGTAATTGTTAGGTCCCGGCAAATTACATAAGACTAATGTATTTTTGATCTCCTTAAGTCCAAGATTGTTTACCTTCAACCTCTCTTAGTCGAATTTTCCAAGGCGTTTGGGTTATTATTCTGGAGTGACATTTCAGAACACGTGTTCCGTAGAGCCACGAAAATGGACTTAAAATCGTATCTGAGTGCATTCCACGAGGGATTAAGCGACCCTTTCTAGTACAAAAAATGACAAAGACAAGAAAAAGGAGTGGTAACTAATTTGCGTCCCTTTGCTGCATGTTGTGACTCTTTTTAAAAAGTAAAATCTTACTCCCCCCCCCAAATCCCACTGCGGAGGGAGTAAAGTGGGGGAGGGGGGGCTTGTGTCGGCATGTCGAAGCAAGTTTGCTTCCTTTCAGATGAAACATAGACACCGCCTCTCTTTCCTGTCAAGCCTACTAGCCGGTATGGATGTTCTCCCCACCTCTCAATATCTACATTGTCCTTGATTAATCGGCGCCTATTTCGCCATTTTCCCTAACTCATAAACTCCGTAAGTCGATTTTTTTTCGGGTCCTTTATAGTTCGACTTAGAAAGGTCCGACTGTATTTATTTAAATACAAATTTAAAAATTACAGTTTCAGTGGTGCTCTTTTGAGCTGGCGCCCTTGGCAACTGCACCGATGCCAACCCGTTGTTACGCCACCGAACGCAATAGAGGTGTCAATCGAAATATTCCATCATGTTTACATACAAAACACAACTGGTTTGCTCCAGTTTCATGGAAATATCTTTAGTTAAGCAGGTCAGCACGAAAGTCCATTCCATGGCCATCGAAGTGTGACGAGTGTTAACAAAAGGGTTTTAACTGTCCAGCATGTGTCAGACTGAAAACACGGTTTATTGAAATGGTGGCCTTCATACCAGAGGCGTCACTAGGGGGAGATGCGTGCGGTGCTGACGGTACCATGACAAGGAGCTACACCAAAATGTAAAATTGGTTATATGCTCCTGTTACGTGGCACTGGCAGACTCGGAGCAGACCTATGGGGTTAGTCGTGAGGGGGGTAACATCATGAACTGCCACTCTTCGGGACACCAATCCTGGGGGACGCCTCTGCTTCACACACTGACTCTCGTACCTACTAAGATTATTGAAGATTTTTAAAAACAAATAAATGTATCAAGGGTTAAAGATTTTTAGGAGTTAAACTAAATTAAGTCATTCAATTTTGGGAAATACATTTTTAGGTGAATTAATTTGAGTAGCAGCTCTCCCCTGAATACCGAACCTTTCCATTCCTGACCAAGTGTAGAGTATAATTTACGATCGCTGTCTGCGTTATGAAATGAAAATATTCGCTTAATAATTAAGCTCTAGCTAGCAGTAAGACAACATTAGCATCAAAAACATATCCAATATAGGGTTCGTCCATAAATGACGTTCCGCGATTTTGGCCAATTTTTAACCCAACCCCCTCCCGTCACACTTCGTCACAAAAACTTAGACCCCCCTCCAATATGACGTCACAAAGCTGTGACCCAGCCCAGTGGCGTAACTAGAACTTTTGCCGTGGTAGTCTTCTCTCGTCCATTCGAAGAACAAGACCGATATAATTCCAACGCCTTCTCCTTATAAAGGTTGACACATATTCTTGGTTGGTTTCTTCTCTTATTGTTTCATTTGTTTTAAAATCACTCCATTTTATAGTCAAAATTTTTCGGAGGCATTTGTTCTCGAAGGCAACTAATTTCTTTTCTATAGCTTGAGTGGATTTCCAGCTTTCACATCCATATGTTAGTACAGGGATTACGCAAGAGTTGAATAGCCTAAGTTTTATATGTTTGCTAAGTGTCCTTTGATCTCCAAATATTTGTAAGTTTGTTAAAAGCACTTGACGCCAACGCAATTCGAGTCGTTATCTCTGATGTTGCATTACCATCATATGACATTTTGCTTCCTAAGTAAGTGAAGTTGGTTACTTTCTCTATGGTTTGGTCATTAAGTATAATATCATTGGATTGGTTGGTGAGGTCCATGACTTTTGTTTTCGTTGTGTTGATTTGAAGACCAATTTGATTTGAAAAGTGCTGGAGACGATCCGTTTTTTCTTGGGTGTTCAGATGCGTTGAGCTTCTAAGAGCCAGGTCATCTGCAAAGTCAAGGTCTTCCAAAGTATTGTTTTTGGTCCATTTGATACCTAATCCGGCATCCGTGCATTTTCGCATGACCCAATCAATTGCTATTCCAAATAACATTGGGGACATGACACATCCTTGCTTTCACACCTGTTTCGACTGGGAACCAGTCAGAATTTCAGGCTTCAGTTTTCACACAGCAAAGTGAATCTGCATAACAAGCTTTTTATAATGTTCACGTATTTAGTTGGGAAACCATAGATGTTAAGAAGTTTCCAGAGCGTAGGTCGGTGGAGACTGTCGAACACTTTTTGGAAATCAACAAAATTTATGATGAGCATGATTATTGATAAATATTGATTACTGACACTTTATTTAATGCCGTTTAAGTAAAATGCGTATTACGATATTAGAGTGCAGCCTTGCACTAAAAACATACTTAAATGACAAAAATTTGATTTGAAACATGCTTATTTTCAAATAGAAAATACGGCTTTATGGTGGGGGGGGGTGTCAAAGCTTTATGACGTCATATTAAAGAAGTGGTCTAAGTTTTTGTGACGACGTGTGAGGAATGCGGAGGGGATGAAAAATCAGCCAAAATCGCGTGACGTCATTTATGGACCGCAAGTTAGTCGATTCTATGATGGTTTTTATAAATTAATAAACAATAATAGTAATTGTAATTGAAACGAAATAAAGGTGGGGAACATGTTTATCATTGCATACCATATGTATCTAAGCAGTAATTAAAGAGGCGTCATAAGATGATACACCTATAAATACGCATTTATAAAAATACACAATCACTATACATTTTTAAAGGCCACAAGAAAGTTACTGAGGTCTCAGACCCCCCCCCCACCCATGAGGCAAAACATATTCCAAATTTAAACCCAAAAAACATTATCAATTACTATTTTTTTAATTTTATATTTATAAATAAATAATATTTTTTTTGGCAGCTGAGAATTGTTATGGAATGAATCTTTAAACTTCCTTTCCACTTTT